>VBVR01001291.1:10972-32067 GCA_011638315.1 Tetramorium parvispinum | reverse complement strand
AGATTAATATTTTTATATTAAATGTATACATTTAATATAAAAATATTAATTTTATATATTTAAATTATTAATGTTATATTTCGTTGTTACTCGTTTTGCATAGAAGATTTAGTTGGAAACATGAAGAAGATCGCTATATTTTTCGACAAGTCCTACAATTATGAACAGATCGCTAAGTTAGTGGATCATTTGTAGATAGAGAATTTCCGCGAAAATCCGATGGTCAATAATCCGCGTCCTGATTTCATCAAGCAATCGGAAATGTTTATTCGGCAAGGTACGACAGGTGGTTGGAAAAAAATGTTCACACCGGAGATCGAGCAGAAGTTTAGCAAATGGATCACTGGATAATTTAAGAGATATGGATCTGGTTTTTCCAAATTAAATTTGTTGCGATAAAAACAATTATATTTTCAAGTTATGAGAATTTTTTGTATCCAATCATATTCTAAGTAGAAATTATTATTAATAAAAACTTGAAAAATAGTATTAATTTTACATTTTTGAGATTGAATTCTATTTCGAAAAAAAGGTTCAGACACTTATTTTTCATATGTCTGTTTTATACAGATGTTATTTGTGTTCCATATTTGAATGTATAATTATTTGATTACTTGATTGACGTAATCAAATGATTATAAGTATTTGTTCAAGTGGTTAGCAATATTTCTGTAAACACTTGTATAAACATACATAGATATGTATATTCCAACGAAGACGGCATTTTTTCATTCAGTTGTTAAAATTAATGAAATATATATTTCAAAGAGATTGAAGAAATCGTAGTTCATTTTTAGTAGTTAAGGAAATTATTAAGTGTATAATGTCTTTCGAGGATTTGGGAGTGGAAAGAGTTGAAGGTGAGCTAAGCGACAGATTATTGAAATTGTATCCGACTCAAAAGCGCGGTTACATTAAAATTGGTGAGAAGAAATGGTTCCTACCATACAAATATACTGAAATCGGTAAAAAAATATATAATTTTGAAACTCGTTCAGATGATATGTGGATCATTACTTATCCTAGATCAGGTAAGTTATTTCAATCATTAAAATGTCACGCGTGTGCGTGTGTATGTGTTCTGCTTATTTTTATTTTATTTTTCTTAGAATAACACTTAACTTTTATAGCTTCTTTCAAATTATTTTTTAATTTTTTATTTAAAAATAGTTTTTGTATTTTAACTTAACTCTCTCAGCTTGTATGTATGATTTTTGTTAAATTCAATAATTTCATGATGCTATATCTCGAAGATCGATCGATGAAATTTTTTACAAAGTGACTTTAAAGATGTTAAAACTTAAAAAAATCTTATTTTTCATTTTAACTTAGCACACAGACACATGTAAATTATTTTATTTGAAATTACATTTTAATTAAAAGATTATAGAAAGAATAAGATCGTCGTTAAAATAATATTTATTCTAAATCATATCAATTGATTTACGAGTGCAAAACTTTTTATAAATACAAGATTTTATATCAGCTCAAATGGCAAAAATGAGTGAATACTACGAACTTTTGTCTTTTTTTATTTTTCGTGTAAAATTACGTGAAAGATACTGATGTATTCAACAAAGTACCACATATAATAAGTATAACATTATGATCCTTTCGAAAATAGAGAACTCTTTAATTTAAATTCTATTCAGAATAATTTTCCGAAGTTCTAAACAAAATAAGAATAATTCACAAATTAAGCTTTAGTCAAAATTTATGCATTGTGTTAATTAGGTACGACAGTGACGCAGGAACTTGTATGGTTGGTGGCAAACGATATGAATTTCGAAGAAGCGCTTCGGAGACCTTTAAAAGATAGATTTCCTTTTATAGAGTATAGTATTATGTTCTGTCTTTAATACTTATACAAATATTAATAGTAATACAAAATATTTTCTAAATACTTAACGTAATAAAATAAAATATATAGATTTGAATAAATCTTTGCATAAAATTTCAATTCTAAATATCTATTTTATAACATATTTTTATTTTTAAATATATTTTATCAAGTTTAAATATGATAAAAAATGTGAAAAACGCACATTTTTCTTATATGAAGCAATAAGTAAGTAATATTTCATATAGTTCATTAAACTTTGTGAATCAAAAAACTTTATAAATCAAGAAGTATTTTATTATATATTTCTATTTAGTTTAGATGCAATAATAGATGATCATATGTATGGAATCAAGGATTCATCATATATCTCTAACATAGAAAAAAAGAACCACATTGAATTCTTACAAAATCAACCGTCACCGCGTTTTATCAAAAGTCATATGCCCTTCGATTTATTGCCGACAGTTGTAAATAGTGATTGTAAGGTGAGCTTCTAATCAAGCACTTCTTTAATTAAATTAAATATGTACCTATAAAAATACTAAACATATTGAAAATAGAAAAAAAATAATAATAAAAAATTAAAAAGTATTATAGTATAATATATACCGATTTTCTGATTTCCAAAATATTCTTACATTCATTAAAGAATTTGTTATTCTAATTAAATTTAATTTATCTCGAACACTGGAATGTATATTCGAACAGTTACATTCGGCGGATTTAAAAAAGTAAATGTAATTGTTTTTTAGCTTAAATCATGATATGTCAGATTTAGTACAATATAACAAAAATGTTTACTGGCGACACTTTTCAGAAATCAGATTTTTTTTTTAGATTGTCTATGTCGCGAGAAATCCAAGAGACATGATAGTCTCATGGTACAATTTCCAAAAGAATATGAATGTCTGTCAGTATCAGGGAACTTTTGAACAATTCAGTGATCAATTTATAAACAATCATAGTAAGTTCAGAATCTCAATCGGCATTTTAATTAATTTTTTTTCTCACCTAATGCTTTTTTCATTGAATTCTTGCTTATTCTTTCCGTAAATTTAGCAATTTATGAACCATATTGGGAGCATATAAAAGAAGCTTGGGCAATGAGACATAGAGCAAACTTGTTATTCTTCTTTTACGAAGATTTAATAAAGGTAAGTCAAGAAAAATGATTCTAGTATTAGACAACACCTTGAAAAGAATTTCATCTATCTTTTAAATAAAAGTTATAAAATATATGTATATTATAGAAACATCAAATTTAAATTACAAACTATATTATAATTCTTAGAAATAATATTTCCATTCATTTTGCATAGGATTTGGCTGGAACTATCAAGAAGGTCGCCGCATTCTTCGGCAAAACTTATGACGATAAGCAAATCGTGAAATTAGCAGAGCATTTAAAGATAGAAAATTTCCGTAACAATCAAATGGTGAATCAGGCGTCTATTAGTTCTGTGATAAAACCTGAAGCATTTATCCGACAAGGAAAGATAGGCGGTTGGAAAGAAATGTTCACCACAGAGATAGAGAAAAAATTTAGCAAGTGGATCGCTGATAATACAAAAGATACAGATCTAACATTTTCTGATTAATAAAACGGAAATAAAAAGAGAAAGACTAAAGTAAAATTCTCTTACTGTATTGTACTTTAAATCAGTCCAAAAAACGCAATGACGAATATCTTATACTTTATTGCCATTTTAAATAATTGATTATATTGCGTTTATTAATAATTATCTATACTTAATACTTTGTTGCACAGATGCAATGCAAAACTATATACAGTGACATACGACATACGAAAAGATTTTAAAATAAAATATTTCCCATTTTCCTGATGTCTCCATCCCTATCGAGACTTTCATATCTATTAAATCAACTATATATTTTTAAGTCTACAATTTAAATAGAGTAAAAAAAAATTCAATGATGAAACGATTTTTCTTTCAAACTGATTAATTTCTAGAAAGAAGGAATTGCTAAGCTATGTCTACTAGTTGGGAACAGGTCATTATTAATAATATCAAATGTGTATTTGATTATATATCTACATAAAAAATGTTGTATGACAAAATTTAATTGAAGCAAAAATTTTCAAGTTTCCATTTAGATATATGTTACACATATGTGACACATCAATAATGGAAAAAGGACACTATTCAGCAGATAAAAAATGAAGAATTTACCCATTTACGGTCATTATTTCGCATAATTTTGTTTTATTCTTATCTACAAAGCATTATCTCCAATGCATCACATGTTATAATATACTCGACTTAGAAAATAGATTTCAACCCTAAGATTCATAACGAAAGGCAAGATAACAACAGGCCACAATATTTTCATAAATCAGCTTCACATGTGTCCGAGATTTATTATATATTTTTCTTTCTTCTTTTCCTATTAGAAAGACGAAGACTATAAAGAATTTTTCAATGGAGAGATGAGGAGTATTGTGAGAATATATCATGTTCAAAGAGAGGTATTAATTAATTATCGAAGAAACTTCACGTCCAATATTACGCTTTTTATCAGCGTGCACTACAGGAACTATCTTCTTAAGGCGCACAAACGCGGAAAATAAATATTAAATAAAGAGATAAGTGGTTAATTCCTATATTATGTACAAAAGTATACGTAACTCGGCATAAATGTCATAAAATAGATATTAAAGCTGAAAAACGAATGTATGTTCCCTTCAAATACATCTAAACAAAATTAATAATAAATTATCTTTAATTGAGAAATCGGTAGTGTCGATTTCATTTTTTTAATTTCAATTAAATTAAATTTATATATTTAATATTTTGTAATGATAAATTAATACTTTATATTTTGTAATGATAAATTGCGCTAAAAATAAGTTGATAAATTTACTATAGACAAACTAGGAAAAAATAAGAATAATTCATACATATTGTCGTAACTAGTATGAAAAACTGCTTGATTAAATCGAGTTGGAGGGAACATAATTTTTTTTACAATTTATACGAAATTTCTCGGGTGTGTCCATTCTACGCAGGAAGACTCAGGCGCGGATTTAAGATCCAATCGAAAAATCTGGCATACAAAAATATACTCTGTAAAATGTAACAGATTTCTTTACAGCTATGGGGATACTTGGCAAGCAAACGGAACAAAGCTACGGACGTAACGTTAAAATGTTTCGGCGTCGTCGCAGTCGCGCGTGTCGTGTCCGAACATCTCGCAGTTTTCGCAGTACGGCCTCTCCACGGATTGCTTCTTGGAAGTTTTCACCGTTCTCTCAGTACTCTCCGTGAAATCCTGGGCCTGTCGGGGACAGTCTTCCGTCTCGTGCAGATCAAATTGATCGCAAATATCACAGAACATACGGGGCGCCGCTGTTCGCTTGTCCAGCGTACTTCGAGTGTAGTCCTCGGCTTCGTTCGCGGGGACCCCCATCTCGAGAACCTCGATTTTACACAGCAAACTCTCGTTCTTACGTTGCATGTCGACTATCACCGAGTTCAGAAAGTCTATCTGGCTTTTCGCAGTGTCGTTCTCCTCTTGCAACTTCGCAACGTCGATATCCTTCGCGACAATGTGCTGTTTCGTATCGCCTGTTCCGTCGTAAGTGTTCTTCAGGTTTTCGTGCGATAACTTCAACTGATTCGTCGCCTCTATCCATTTCGCGGTAACTTGCTTGTTCTCTTTCTCCAGCCGACTCAGCTCGTCCAGAAGTCGTGTCTCTTCCACCTTGGCGACGTTCAGCTTCTCCTGCAAGTTCTGCACGTTCTTGTTCACCTCTTTCTCATTATTCTCCATGGTTCTCGCCAGATCGGCCGATTTCGTTTCCTGCTCTCTTAATTGCTTCTCGAGCGTGTTCACTGCGTGCTGCAGCTCATGGATTCGCTTGTTCGCACCACTCAGCTCATTCTGCTTCAACTTGATCTCCTCGTTCCGCAACTGCTGTTCTGCCTTGACCCTCTCCACTTGCGCATCCTCCAGAACCTTCACTTGCACCTTTAATTTATCGATAATAGTTTCTTTATCATTTAAATCAGTTTTATGCTTATCTATAACGTCTTGCGATAATCGCAACTTGTCCTCCAACTCTTCATTTTGCTTATTTATGTCGTCAATCTTCCTCTGCTTGGCCGCAACTTCGCACTCTAAGGAATTCCGTAGCGTGAGTATTTCTTCCTTTTTGGAAGTTTCCGATTCTTTTACCTTAACATCTACTTCTGCCTGCAATTTCTCTCTTTTGTTCAATTCTTCGTGCAAATTCGATATTTGGTTTTCCTGTGATTTAACTGAGTTCTCCAAAACAATCTTGCTCTCGGACAATTCATTTATTTTACTTTGTTTCTGTGCGATAACTTCTTGTGCGTTCTTCAATTCGTTGCTATTACGAGCATGCACTTCTTTTATGGAAGAAATTGTAGCATTCAATTCGGCTACTTGAGTTTGCGATTTTTCAATTTCTGCTTTCAGCTTCGATACTTCGTCCGTCTTATCTTTAATCGTTCCTTCGGCGTCCTTCAACTTGTTCCCTAACTCTTCCACCGTGCTAGACATGGTGTTTAAAGAGGTTGTTAAATTCTTATCGGCAGTCGCTTTATCGTTAACTAAGGCATCATGTATTCTTTGTAATTCCAATAACTTATTTTGCACATCCTGAAGTTTCGAATCCTTCTCCTGAATCGAATTCTCCAATTTCGACGTTTTGTCCGATTCGGATTTTAGTTTCTCCGTCAATTCCTCGATTGACCAACGATTCGCGCTTTGATCGGCTTCCAGTTTGCTCTTGCATTTTTGTAGATCTTTTATTTCATCTTGCGAAGCTGATAATTCAGTGGATAAATCCGTAATTTTTTTCTGTAATGAAGATGTCTGTTCTTGGCAAGAATTCTGTAAGCCTTCACACTCTCCGCGAAGATTAATAACTTCTTCGTCCTTCTTCTTCAATTGCTCCGTAAGATTGGTGATTTCGCCAGACATCTCTTTCAAATTTTTCTTCGCGCGTTCACCTTCTTCCACCTTCGCCGACAATTCGCTCTTCTCTTGTTCGTATTCGCGTATCTTCTCGATATAATCTGCGTTCGATTTTTTACCCTTATCTATCTGCGATTCCAAGTTCAATTTCTCTGAGCGCAGTTGTTCGACCAATGTCGTGTTCTTTTTTAATTCCGTCTCGATATTGAATAGTTTTCCTTCCGTTTGCTTCAACGTAGTTTCCGTTTGAAAATTTTTCTCACGAGCTTCGTCTAATTCCTTCTCCTTTCTTCGCAAATCCTCGTTATACTTCGACAGCTGTTCCGACGAATCGGCGGATGTGCTAATCGCACTCGCTATATCAGATTCCTGTAATAAGTTTAAATTATTAATCTAATGTAGTTAATAATCTAGTTAATAACTAATTTATTATATACCAACCAGTTTTTCTTTCTGCAACGAAAGTTGTGATACTTTTTCCTCCGCTCTCGTAATTTGTTGATTCAATTTCTGCACATTAGACTCGAATACACGAAGTTCGCTTTCTAAATTTGTTTTCGTTTGCTCGGATAATGTGAGGGCATCTTGCAATTCTAAAAATATTTAAAATAAACCACGTTATATTTACATTAAAGCAATCTTTACATCAATCTTCCCTTCGATTTTACCTGAAGTCTTCTCGAGAAGATGTTTAATCTCTTCATCTTTGCTCGCTATAATCGCTTTCAAATCAGCAATATCTTTCTCCAATTTAATAAGTGTCAAGGCTTTTTGTGCGACATCTGTGTTTATCTCCTCGATATATTTAGTTTTGTCATTAATTTGGGCCTCGAACCGTTTAGTTATTTCTTCTATTTGAGCCAAAGTAGTATTTCGTAATTCCGTCAGCTCTTTGTCCTTCACCTTTAGTTCCTCGTTCAATTTGTTTAATCGCGCGTTGGACTCTTCCTCCGAAGCGATTAAACTAGCTAGATTTTGTTCCTGATTGATCACGTAACGTGGAGATAAAATTACAAATGTTACATTCTTACGAAATAAAGAAAAAAAAAAGGACTTACCAACGTTTGCTTCTCATTAATAATTCTAATGTTGTCGTCATTCTTAGACCTGTAATCTTGAATTTGTTTTGACAACACACTGTTGTTGTCTTCGGCCAATTTAAGTCTCGTATTCAGTTCTGCAAAATACACGTGATAAAATCAATGAGACTGTTTGCCAATTTATAATTTATTTTTTATATTATATATTTTTATTATTTTATTATTACATATTTGAATGAGAACATAAAAAGTTATTTGCGTACTAAATTAGATGCCAGATTATCAAAAATATTCCATCGAAAGCTATCCTCGTTGAATATCAATCAATACTCGTATACTCTACACAAGCGCACAATTGGCAATAGAAATTTCTTAATCATTCGAATGTTCTTAACCAAATTTTCCGATTTTTATTGTTATGAGACAAACCTTCCAATTTTCGTAGAGCACTAATTAGCTGTTCGTCCTTTTTCTTACAGAGCTCTCGTTCAGCAGCTAATTCAGTCAACAGTCTTTCAGTCTCAGATGTTTTTTGCTCAAGTTGCTCTAAGAACTCCTCGATTTTCGTATCCTTCGCTCGCAATTGTTGCTCGAAAGACTCCGAAAGTTCACGGATACGGTTAACATTTTCGCTCTTCAAACCCTCTAGAGCCGCGTTTTGCTGCTCCAACAGTTTCTTAGACTTGTTCTCCAGCTCTTCGGTCTTTTCTTTGATCAATCGATCTCTCTCCTCGATCGTTTGTCGATACTCCAACAGCAGCGAATCTTTTTCGCTTAAACTCTCTCTCTTCATCGTTTCAATCGTCTTCTTCGATTTTCGCAGCTCCTCGTTTAACGCACTCGTGTTCTTCTCGAACTCTTGTTTCATATTCTCTACCAATTTCTCTTTGTCTTGCAAATTTTGTTTAACATTTCCCAGTTCCTTCTCTAGACGACTCTCGGACTCTTTGTGTGTCGTGCTCTCCTGTTGCGCTTTGCTCAGCACAACCTCAAGTTCTCGGATGCGATCCACACATTCGCTCACTAGACTCGATTTTTCCTGCACTTCCTCCTCCAGACTATTTTTGATTTCTTCCAAGCTTTGATTACGGCTCTCCAAATCTAAAAGACGGCCTCAGGGTAAAGGAGAGCGAAAATTACATAGATCTCAAATCTAGAAGGTTTAGGATCTAATCGCGCATAAATCTTGTGCTATGTAATGAATATACCTTGAAGCTGAGAATTTTGCGAGTTCGTCGCACAACTGATTTCATTGCGCAGCCGCGCCAATTCCTCTTCGGCTTCGAAGAGTTTGATGCTGTCGCGTTCCGTCTGAGCGGCACGTTCCCGCCGCTCCTCCGCGAGCTTTTCCTCGAGCTCTTTGATCCTGCTTTCATTTACAGTATTTATGACCTAGTGTGATAAGGGAATCTGTTTAATCTTTAAGAAAGTACGAAATCATGTACAACGTATCCGCATTCGGGTATTAACGTGTAATTATTTCCTCAATTACAAAAAATATAAAGCAACGGTCGACATTTTTTATAGAATACGTTTCAAAGATTAATGTATCATAATTTAATTTAAATTTTATAAGCATCGTATTTTCTTCTAATTTAAATAATAAGATTTCGTAATAAATTAATCAAAATCGTCTGTTATTAAGGAGAAAATTACGTTCGTTATATAATTTTCTATACATAATTAAAATTAATTAAATTTAAAATTAAACTGAACCACGAATTCGTGTCATATAAAAATAGACATGATTTAACTATTAAAAAAAACTTACATTTAGGAGTACTCTAAATACTAGTTTGTTAATAAACGAAACAGTTTTCAACTTGGAAGAAAAAGGTATTGGTTTAAATTTCCAGTGAATTATGGAAATAATAAAGCTTATTAATACCCGAAAACGTGTATGTCGAAAAATAAAAGCACAACGGATATGCGAAGCATAATGTGATTGTCGAAATGTACGAAATCAATGTTTCATCGGATGGAGAAAAAAAGAAGAAAGTAAATCAACAACTTTATACGTATATACCCAATTAAGAAACATATTATTCAAATTTGGCATTCGTGCATACAAACATACACCATAAATAATTGAAGAGATTAATTAAGTAATACAAGTAACTTTGAGTGTAAGTATAAAAAAGCGACAGAATTAATACAATGCATAGAATGATTAAATAACGATAATAAATAAATAAATAACCAAAAATAATAAACGAATACATATCACGCCTACGATATTATTTTGAGTATCTTTGTGCATACGAAGCGTGTGTAACTTGTAAAGCTCATGTTATTCCATTACACAACAAAGCGTGGTTAAGTTAATCACTGTTAATCTAGATTTCTATACAAAATTAAAACGCGAGGAAACGAAACTACTTATAAATGTAATAACAATTTGTACAATTTCAAATTCAAGAGCGCTCGAGGCGCAATTATCGCGCGCGATTTCGTCTTTCAAATTGGCACGCAATTAACAAGCGAACGTTGTTACAGTGCATAATTTAGTGTTGTTAGTACGACCGGCGCAAAGTTAGTCAGCGTTTCTTAGCATTCTTTTTTTTTTTATTGCGCGTTCCACGTCAGGCGAATCTCTGATAGAACTGCGACGAAATGCAAAATGACATGGCTAGAGTGATGATTAGACAAGCGGTGCCGAAATACTGCGTCAATCCTTCCACGGGCTCGAAGCATCGGATACTCACACTTTGCTCAGATCTCTCTTTCTGAAAATAAATGATAAGTTTGCCGGATTAACAGAAAAACTGAATGCGTTCTCTCCTCCTTAAAACATACCAGATCTTTCTTTTTGTTTTTCCTTGAAATTTATTCAACAGAGTTTGTAATCAGAATAATTTTCCGAATTAAAATTTCTATCTTTGCTGCTCTGTTATGTCGATGTTGATATTTAAATTGTATAATTAATATGTCGGTTTTGAAATAATTTATTGTAATAAGACACATTTCTCTACACAGGATATTCTGCTGCTAAAAATTGTTAGGCTAATTCTCGAGCTTCTGGTTGATGTAGCTAAGCGTATGTATGTATATACGTATGTATATCACCCGCCACCGTTATCCCGTGTGCGTACCGAATTGCGCATTTTACGACGAAAGCGTGTACAATATTTGTTTCGAGTAATAACAGAACCTATCACTATATGTGATATTTATGACAATCATTATATAGAACGTAAGCACATAATTGAATAAATTAGGATAACACAACAAAAATCCTTATTGAGCATTTAAAATGTCGCATGAAATTTTCTCTCATGTTGGTTCTACAGTCATGAAAAAAGAATGTCATTCCAATAATATTAGACATCTTATCTGTCTGTATTATTATTCTTATATATCTTGGAATATATGAAATATGAAGAAAACAATAACGTGGATGAATATACTTACTGGGAGTCCCCCGAATATGCTCTTTTCTTTTTTTACTTTAATAAGATAAATGATTGTACGCTTGTATAAAACTGATAGGCTAGTATCAGACGCGCGTACCTGTATGTCGTCTTTATTCACGGATTCCTCTTCGAAACGAAAGAGAAGATCCTCGCACTTTCGTTTCTCCTCTTCCAACTGCACCACCAACGCGCTCTTCTCGCTGAGGAGCTGGGCGACGGTGAGCTCCGCTTCGCTGACCGTTTGCTGCATCTGCTCGCGATACTGAACATTGTCAATAATAAAAATGCCGAGAGAAAAAAAAAAGATGAGAGATAGGGGACAGAGGGACTTCGAAACTGGGACGAAATTTTAAAACGTAAAAATTCGATATCGGTTCGGTTTTTCATTGTTCGCATTCAAATTGATGCGCAAGATATTTCAATTCATTGACGTTGCATGATCCCTGTGAACGGAGATAAAGGCATGAAAAGTGGAGCGCGGTCAGATACTTGTCCCCGTTTGAAAGTCCTCGTCACCAATTTGACTTTAACAATTTTGTGAAAATGCTACCTTCTCATATTCTTGCTTGATCGAAAGCGCCGCGTGCTCCGCTTGATCAGCTTGATTCGCCGCTTTGGTGACTCTCTCGCGTTCCAAGTCCCGCTCCTTTCGCAGGCACTCGATCTCCTGCTGCTTCTCTTTCAAAACCTCCTAAAAGTACGAGCCGGATTCTAATTCAACGTTGCGAGAAATTTTGGAAGGAAGGAGAAAATCAATTTTCGGGGGAGAAAATCAATACTAACGCGAAATGCAGTATAATAACGATCATAATTTAATAATATTACCGTAATATTTGCGATAAAAGAGCCTATACATCATATATACAACACTCGCGGTAAAAGAATCGCAGAAAAAAATAATGAAACGCACATTAAAATAATTTATTTTTCGATTTTTTTATTCGGTGAGTATATTCTTTTTAAAAGCTATCAAACGGACTAAAAAATAAAGCGTAATGCTTTTTCATTTGCATCATAGAAATTATTTGCGATATTTGCTATATCAAGCACTAATTAATTCTTACTAATATTTCTTTATGAAATTTTTATAAAAGCTGTGAGACGGAACAAAGTGGAGATAAATAATTGAAACAATTTTTTTGCCGCATCATAATTTTTATAAAACACAAGCAAAATGAATTAGCAGCTACTACGTTCTTCACTGGCTCTAGAGTTGAATGTTGAGTTGTAATAAGAACGAGCTGAAATGTCACCGATTGAGAATTCTCCGACCGAGCGTTATTGCATTCTGTATTATTATGCAACATCTTTGCCAGGATCGCGCAGTCATCGAGTTTATCCGACCAGTTTTTTAAATCGACGCGAGGCAGCCTCATGCAACATTCTAGCTCGAACGCAATTAGCAATACAAATCGACAATCAGTACTTTAGATCGCATCCGAGCGACAGTGGAATTTGATTAATCAGCTCGATGATGCCGGTTGTCGTTTCTCAGCCGACGCAGATAACGATCCGCATACAATTATGTCGCGGGAAATCCATAAAGATAAGCTAATCTCGCGCAAGAAAGAATTCAACAGTCAAACGCATAATAACGGCGACTTGTTAATTATAACGTGGATAAAGCGAGACGTAGGAGAGATACTCACCTACTCACCCCTAGAAGCCAGAGGACGGGGAAGGGGGGAAAACGTGGGATTTTATTAACAGTATATACAGAGATCGCTATGTATTACAAGCTACGACGATGCGACGAGCGATAACAATAAATTAACGGCAAATAATAAATAAATAAATAAAATCGCAGAGTCGGCAACCGTTAACGATCGCACGAGTCTCGTTAATCAACAATAAACGTCTCGCTAATTATCCTAATTAACGTACATGCGCGTCGCAAGGCGCTTTATTAATCTACGACTATTTCTAACAGGCTACGTGGGATCGATGGGGGAAAATCGCGGGATGGCTTCGCAGCGATCGCTTCTAATTGGCGAGGATAATTAATTAATCAGGAGGCAATATCAAAGTTACAGTCTCACCTGCAAGGAACTCCGTGCAGGTGTTGACGTGCGCATGCCAGGCCTCTGGAATATCGGGAACGTAACGGAAACACAAAGAGAAAACAAAAGAATAAAGAACACGTGCAATCTTTCAACAGCAATCTTAAATAACACAATCAATGCACCACAGTCACAAAGTAACGCGCGCTAAGTCTTCGCGTAAGAAATCAGCGTTAAAGAAAGAAAATGGACTGCCTAAGAAGCGGCAGACTAAAATTCACGGCGGGATTATTAACCCTTAAGTAACTCCGCAGAAGAACTTAGATCGTAAAGGATTCGATGCGAGAAGAGGCGAGAGTCCATAAGTCGCAAAAAAAAAACTCTGAAAAAGTAGATTAAACTTTAAAAACCAGACGGAAATTTAGAATTCAGAGTTCTATGCAAAAACGAGCTTGAAAATTGCGTGATAAGATTCTGGTTCTTGTAAGGTCCGCTTTAATCTCCCTGTAATCATAACACATAAATCATTCTTGCTGCAAGAATCTTGCATTGAATGCTTCTCACGCACGTCTCTCGCACACTTTGGCGACTTTTCGCAAGCGCAAGTCGCGTTTGCAGTTACTTTAACCCGATAAAAAGCTAATTTCGTCATGCCGAATTCTCCGTAAAGCCGTTCGAAAATAATGTCTCTCGTGCTTCTCGTGAAGAATCATGGTCTCGAGCTCCTTGCGGTTCCTCAAAGAGGAAGACTTAAGGGTCAATTCCAGTCCAGCAACGAGAACAACAAGAACAACAGAGAACAACAACAATACGTTCTACGGTTAGAAGGTACTAATAAATAAAGGGCCAACAACTTGGACGGCGGGCTGCAGGCAAGCTGCGCGCATCCTGTCATCCCCTCATTCCGGCATGGTGAACCTTACCCTCGCCGTGGTACCGCTCGCCGTGCCGCTCGTTCTCACGCTGACGAAGCTCGACGCGAGGCTGGAGGCGAGCGACTCGCGCGAGCCGCTCTTCTTCTGGCTGAAGCTGGCATTGAGGGCGGCGCCGGTCGGCTTGTGCACCACGCATATGGACGGCCTCTTGCTGGACGGCGACCTGCTGACCTTGTGCACGGGCGCGAACAGGCCGTGCTTGGGCGAGCACTCGAAGTATCTGGATCAACGGGTGGGTTAGTTTCGCGGGATCTCAGGAATGCGCGAGTGAGGGGAAGTCATGCGAATTATATCTCGCGACTCGCGACTCGCGACTCGCGACGCATCCCGAGCGTTCCGCCTGTTATTCCTTGAGTGTTAATCGCGGGAACCAGCGAAAAAGAAAAACTTTGAAATATTCCCTGAAAATATAGAAATTCTTCTGTTTCGGAAAAGAAAAAATTAAATTTTTACAGTATTCTGAAAACCTAATGTCAGATAATATAAATTAATACTAGCACTTAATCATAAATTTCTAGGATTTTCTAGATTTTGTCATTTCGAT
Organism: Tetramorium parvispinum; assembly: GCA_011638315.1. Lineage (NCBI taxonomy): Eukaryota > Metazoa > Arthropoda > Insecta > Hymenoptera > Formicidae > Tetramorium > Tetramorium parvispinum. Next base: position 17,330 of record VBVR01001291.1, on the reverse strand, counting down.
GAAAGAGGTAAATTCATTAAACACCTAAGAAAACACGATATAAACTCTGAAAAACGAGAAAAGGAAACTTTTAGCAAGTAATACACATAACAATTAAACAAAATAATTAATAGGCTCCTATAAACAGCGCAATGGTTTTTTTTCCAAGAGCGATGAGAGCCTCAGGATTGCTTTAAACGATCGAAGATACGAGGCGAACTCGATATTCTTTCTTTCTTTTCTTTTTTTTTCTTGTGTTAAGGGTGCTATCGTGGTTCAACCATGGTTCAACGAAGAAGATGCACACCTTTTGCCATTGACGGAGCCATCATTCTTGCCGACTGACTCGTCCAGTTCCACGCCGCACCATTCACCCGCGGCAAATTCCGTGGTACCTAGATATCTGAGCACGCCGGTTTTGCTGCCTTGGCTTGATGACACTATCACCCGGTCACCTATCCTCAGCTCGCTCTTCTGCGTCGTCGACGACAGGCTTGTCATCGATGCATCTGTATTCACAGTTTTCAGCAATGCGTGATCATTATGTGATATTACGTACCATTATTACACACCAATTAAGGAACCACGAGTGAGATGGGTCAATTCCATTGCAATTAAACCATTTTTCTGTTTTCTATACATGACGGCGATACTAAATTCTAGGTTTCTGTCTATACAATAGTCAATTATACTTTTCTTTCTCCTTTGCTAAGTACTACTTAAAGCTATATATAATCTAATCTAATCTATGTATAATTTATGTTTCTATGAGTATGTATTTTTTTCTTCCCTGTTCATATATTTTTCTTATATTTCCTTCTTTTCTTATTATAAATCTACTGTTGTTTCAGTTAATTTTATAGCTTTCTATGGATATAAACGAATTAAAATATTCCCTTTTATTATATAGAAAAGAAAATTAGTTGCTTCTTTATTCTACAAGATGACAAGAATAATTTCCTATGATCGATAAACTTATTACTCTCGAAATTAGATAGCTCTTTTACTTTCTCTTTTCAAAAAAATATTAAATTGCACGTTTATAAATACGAACATCTATAAACAACGTTTGTTCAATGTATCGTCTACTAAACTACTAAGCGCGTTATTCACGAAATTAAATTATTATTACAAAAATTAAATTAAAAATCTTAAATTATGTCACATGTCACGCTGCATGCTAGCGAAACTAAATTATTTCCGTGCTACTTGCTGACTGAAAAACTAAATTACTTTTTTTTCACATTGAGCTTCCTTTCCACAGTAAAGAGCGTTCTTCAAGCACTATCGCATTGCCATAATTAAAGTAATGCAAAGTAGCTAAAAATAATTTGTGCTTCTCAAGCTTCTAGACCCACACAGTATGATCAACTACGTTTAACTCTTTCACCTCACCTTTTTTTGTTATTTTAATTATAATTTCATCAAATATTTTAATGCATATATAATAAGTATATATAACTAATCTCTTTAATAAAATATTTGTTATATAGAACATATGAGCAAAATATGTTTTCCAATGGATTTCTTAATATATATTACATATATGTATAAGATATATTAAGAAATCACTCATTGCTATTTCGTATCATCATTATGATTATTATCCGAATCCAAAATTCAGCGAGAGCTTTTAAATATTAAATAAGATTGCGCTAAATTATATAAATCTCCAGTGGTATGTTCTGCTGAAAAAAAGAGTATATATCCTTAAAAAAAAATTCAAGATAGAATGAAACTATTTCATTCGCATAAGCTATTTTAGATCGAGAGATATTTTTCTCTCACAGGGAGAGAGGCGAAAGGGTTAAGACCAAGAAACTAAAAGAAATCTGTAGACGGTGTTTGGCGTGCGTTCGAGTGTGCAGCGTTAGAAGGCGTCTACGGACGTGGTGAAAATCTCTTGTAGCGATCCTTACTCAATGACGACGACATAGATTTGCTGTAGAAGCCACCACTGGTGCTGTCGGGCGGCGTCGACGGCGTTGTGATCATACTCGTTTGATGATCGCCCAACGGCAATCTGGTGAGTCTGGTGAGTCTCGAGAAGATCCCTCTCTTCGGCTCGCACTGAAAGTACCGGCTACCCGCCACTGAACCGTCGTTCTTCCCTGAAGTTCAAGGTTTAGGAATCTGAGGGGCTCATCTTTACTCTTTCTCTGAACTTGGCCAATTCGATTGGCCATCTCTCTTGTCTTTGTCGGTCGAAAAACTTTCTCTCTTTCACAATTATTAATAGGACTTCTTATGTTAATGAGATTTCAGTTACAATATGGTCTAATTGATCTTGATAATTAAAATTCGGGAAAATTCTTTACAAATACAGAAGTTGGAGAATTGATTCGTTGATTCGTTTGAAATCTTCGAAATCGGGTCCTTAATCTTTACGATTCTTAAGATTGGCTAGGCTCGATTACGATGGTTCTTATTTTCTTACCGATGGGCTCGTCCAGAACGACTCCTGCCCAATCTCCAGGGGCGAATTTGGTCTCGCCGATATAAGCGATCGTGCCTGGTTTCGTGCCGCCAACCCATACTCGATCTCCGATTTTAAAGCTGTCTGTGTCCTCGGTTAGGACGACGCTGGTATCTACGCGAGATCGAAGAGGATTCTCTTTGAAATGTCGACTATCGACAACGCTAAATTATAATAGCCTCACTTTTATAGTTTTTCCGTCTCGGAAAAACTGTAGAAATAAATTACTAGGCGGAACGCAGATTTAATAAAATTGACGGTTCAAGTATGTAGTAAATGCAGGATGTTCCACAATTTACGATCTCGATTTTCAGACTCTTTAAAAAATGTTTGCAGTAGATTCTTCTTTTAGCTAAAATTATTAAAGTATCTATAATTTTCAAATTAAAAAATAAGATTTTACATTAAAAGAATTTTCGTTTTAGCTTTAATTAGATCAAAAGAGTCAATATTTTAAAAGAAAGTTTTTAAAAGAAAGATGTCACGAAGAACTGTTCCTTTCAAATATTTGCTAAATTAGAGAATCGTTTTTACTTCAACTTGATTTAAAAAATATTCAGTCTGGGACTTTCTATAATATACATAATCCTTAATGTTACATTAAAATACGTATTACATTTACTATTATTATTTCATATTATTGTGCAAATTCGTACTTGCGCATGCACATACACATAAAATAAAATACTACAAATATTCTAAACGCAAAGCAAAAGCGCTATTAACACAGATACATGGATACAATGTACAATATTACAGGTCGAGAGATAATATTTACAAACTTACAGCTACGCTCATGTAAGTTCACACATAACTATTAATATCGCAAAGACAATCTAATTTAAAACGATTTCATATTTCACTATAATAAAGTCTAGCATTGAAGAACATATAATTTACGTGTGTTTAACTATGTTTTATTTTTAAATAATTTAAATACTCCGAACCCTTGTTAAAACACTAATGTCAACTAATAGATCAATCCAATTTTAACTTTTCAATCAAAATCAGTTCTATAAAACTAAGCTAACTGTCGAAAAATTGTCCGCTTATTCTTGTGAACAGCTTTAAGACTTGAGATCTTTGAAGAGATCTTAAGAAAAAAGTTGATTATATGCAGCTTACCTGACCCTCTTCGCAAGCCAGCCTCGTTTATTTGACGGCCGTGCGATTCCCAGAGAGGCTCCATCTGATCTGCCGTTGTCATGCAAAATAATGCAAATCATAGCAAAAACGGGGAAAAAAAGGGAAAAATAGAGCGTACCTCGATACGAAAAGCACTTCTCTTTGCCGAGAACGCATCATTAAAATTTCGACCAATCAATTTTAATTGGCAATTCGCGCGCTTAATAATGATACGCGAATTGCTACAATTCAATATAATAATTAAAATAACAAAACAATATTAATCTACGTACAAGCTAATAAATTTCAACGATAACTATATTAGATATTACAAATTAATATTAATTAATTATTATAAATTAATATAAATATGTAATCAATATAAAAAATATAATACATTTTATATCTCCGATAATTAATTTTCTACTTCCGGTATTTTTAATAATTTTAACATTTTACATATAGTTTTATCATATCTTATATATTTTTTTTCCAATTTACGCGTCGATAATAATTTTGAAGACACGTGATAACATCGGTGCGAGGTTGCAAAGTTGATTATACAACACGCTAAGTTAATTACTAATTATTATGAAGTGATGTTAAAGAGGGATGACGAGAGGTGATTCGGCGCGAATCGGATCAGGGCTTGGTCCTGTAATTGTCATCGCGATAATCGGCATCGGAAGTTGATCACAATCGGCCCAAGACAGAGGAGTTATGTAAACGAATCGCTAATGGCGAGTCAGGGTGTGTCCAGATGACGCCGATAAGATCTGGCGATTTCTGGCGCAATATGCAGTCATGCATATTTTTTGCATAGATATTTTTTGAATGGCACGCTTGTTTAAATCATATCACATTATTTTTAATAAACTATAGGAAAAAAATGCTTTCCGCCTCAATATTCATAAATCAATTCATTTTACTTGCAGCTATTTCGTATTTCAGTTATTTCACATTTCAACTACTTCAAATTATACAACAAATAACACGTTTTTATAACTATTTAGAATTTTCATGAATTCACCGTAGATTCCTTCTGTCACTTCCGCAGTATATCTATAGTTTCTGGTTTCCTTGTATGGGAAATCTCGACGCGACGACGCGACGTCATAAAGCTCATCATTCACGTCGATGATGCTCCCGCGGTGTGCACGCGCGAAAAAACTCCGCAAAAGGAGTCGCTGGTATGTCCGGGTATCGCGGCGCGTCGCGATTTAATTAATTACTTATGGAAAAGCGCGTGGGCGCGTGCCTTGTCGTAGTAGGTCGGTCGCGTGGGTCGGAACCTCTGTTCGACGAGATGAAATCGCGATTACGCGGCCACAACCGCCGAGATATCTCTGCCGCCGTGTCCGAGAGAGACGCGTTATGTGCGTTATTCTAGCGACTTTATCACTATGCAATCTGCATTTAATGCGCTTTTTTACACGGACACTTTGCCGCTCTCAATGACGCGTGGTCACGCGCGAACGATCGATTGACGGTATGCCGATCTCGAAGCGGAATTAAAAGGTACAAACAAACAATGACATTTTGATTCCCATTTTAATCTCAATATCATTAAAATATTACTAAAATGTTTTATCGACATTGTTAAAATAATTTTAAATGTGTGTGAATACAGAAAGAAGATAAAAAAAGAGAGATGAACCTTAAGCTTCAATTCAAATTTCAAGGAGAAATTTTATCCTAAATCTTCTAAATTTATTTCTAAAAACGTGTTCTGATAATAAAATTAGGCCCGAGGACATCCAGATTACGATTTTCGTTGTTACGTAATAATCTATGCGAAACCTTGCGCGATGACGGTGTATGATTATTAGAGCCATACGCGATGCATACGATCGCACGATGATTCCCGATGACAGAATACCCTGTACTTTTTAATTCAAGCATGTTGGCCGTGATTAATACACCGACGTGATCTGATGCTGTAATCGTGGCGCCGTGATTCGTTGGCGAGTGTCTGCGAATTATGCATCTCACATGCTTAATCGCTCTTACATTAATTTTTACATGCATTACATATGCATTATTCCTTTACATAGAACGTCATTAATTAATTATTAATTATACCCTACGTGTAATTTCGTCAATTTTATCTTATGAATATATAAATTCTTTTAAAAATAACGGATCTCAAAATTTCTTACAAAATCATGCAGTCGCAATTAGATTCTTGTATCGAGCTAATATTTATTTTATTAGTTTCTCGAAATTCCGTAAAAATTCCTGCAACACGATGTTGCAAAAGAAACGTAAACTTCTATTACATGTAAAGTTTCTATTACATGTATCAAAATCTTTCAATTTTACGAGAAAACGATTTTTAAAAATTCGAATCTTTGAATAGCATGAAAATAGAAAAATCTATTCGACATTCTAACCGAATCTTTAATGGATTCACCGGGTATTACCGAATCATTTGAGTCCACCGATTATCCCACGTTCAACAGGGTTAATAGAATGTCAAGTACCCCTATATTCGATACGACACGGCTGTAAGAATGGCTTCTAGAGAGACTGCCATTGCAGATACGGCCACTTTGATCCCTCATGCGTGGATATCCACGTACGTAAACAAGTTTAATAGCTGTAGAAAAGTATATCGTTATAGCTATTACGTGTAATTCATCTCGCGTTATAACGAGATCATGACGTGGCAAACGATTAAGTAGTTACGGATATTAGCGATATTTTTATCTGTCCAATTGCGAAATCATTGTGGAAGAAAATTCGAAATTGAAAAATCTAGAGAAACATCTATATATA
>VBVR01001291.1:0-10940 GCA_011638315.1 Tetramorium parvispinum | reverse complement strand
TATAAGAGACAGATATATATATGTACAATTATATATTTTATATGTTCATAGATAGAATGAATAAATAGTCGCATTATACGCTGAGAGAAAAATATAGTTACTTTTGGCCTCAACCACAATTTTCGAATATTTCTAACCATAATTATGATTAACATAATGATGCATATAATTAAGTTAATCATATTTATTTTTATAAATATTATAAAATTATAAGACCAAATGTAACTATGTTTTTCTCTCAGTGTGAAAAAGAATGCGAAATTGAAAAATTGAGTTAATTAATATCTATATATAATTGTATATTTTATACATTCACAGATAGAACAGGTGAAGTGAGTCGCACTCGCGTTACGCTACGTGCTACCATTTTCGTAGACACGTGCCCACGGTTTTTCATATTTACCGAAGACTAATAGCGGACTTTCGTCAGATCGCGGAATTCGAATGGATGGCCTTTAACAGCGTCCCGTACAAACAGGCAAACGGCAAAGCAGCCCGAAACGAACATAGCCCCGTGCGCGCGCGCGCTCATAAACCATTTATCTCTCTCCATATTTAGCCGATGGTGTCACAGTTACCGCAGAACACCATGCCGACGACGATTGCGTCAGAGCGAGGCGCCGCAGAAATCCTTTGCCTTTCCGTTGCCTTCGCGGGTTAATTGAGTCCTTGTCGAGAGGAAAAGTCAGCTAATCGAAATCAAACGCGCGAGAGCGATTATAAGATCGGTAACGCTACCATTAACCGCGACAGATTATTCAATAATTACGTATTTTAACGATGTCTTTAAACTGCAATCGATTACAAGAGAATACATTATTTTGTTTTGACATTGTCAACATATTGCATACATCTTGTTAAAATTATATCTGAAATTTATATTCTTTTTCTATTCCTCGAATTATTTTTTTTTTAAATATTACCACACTGATATATAATTCGTTTCAATTACGCAAACAAGTTTTTTCCGTTAACTCTGTGAATATATTCCTCATTGATTTGGGTGAATTTTAGAAAATTGAATATAAATATAAATAATTATAATCTCTCAAATTAGGAGAAATGTCTCAGAAACATCTGAGACATTTCTCCTAATTTTATTTAAAATTTTAGTAATTATTAATGATATTCGGTTATATTTCTTCCGACTTTGCAATAATGTGAAACGAAAACGGAGGCCTTGAATCTTCCGATCAAATTGCGAACACGAGACGGATCGACCGATCCCCGATGCGAGAATCAAAACGGGAGGGAAAAGGGAGTAAGAAAAAAAAGGGAGTAAGAGAAAAGAGAAGGAAAGATGAAACGCGGGATGAAATCGCGAGCGCGAGATAAACACCAGCTGCTTGCATAATCGGCTGACGCCGTGCGATTGTGCAGCGAAGGCAATTCAATGGCGTTGTACCAATAAGGCAAGATACGTGCCCTGGATGCAACCAGAGGCGATCGCGAAAACGCACCTCACGCGTTATGCATCGCCGAGAGGTGCGCCGAGTTCTGCGCGGCAGAAAAATAAAGCGATATAAAATCTGTTACCTATAATTACATTCTGCGCATTTAGAACGAGATTGTTACACGAAAGTAAAATTTAAGAATAGAAAGGAAAAAAATAGAAAAATAATAAGAGAAAAAGAGAAAATAAAAAAATTTGTACTTTAGAAGAGAGAATGAGGAACTAATGAAAATTTAAAACTGAAGAATAATTCAGATTTTAGAAGAAGAAAATAAAAAAAGGTTATAAACTGAAGTAGAAAATATGGTTAAAAAGAACAAATTTACAATGCGAGGAAAAGTCGATTGATCGAGGATAAGAAAAATATGACATAAAAGTTAGCGTAAGAACGATAAAGTAATATGTTGTGACAATTAATTATTATAATTGATTATTAATTACTATCAAGCATTTGAAGAATATTTTACATTGAGACGTAGCAACGATATATTAAATATATTAATTAAAATATTTAAAAATATTATGCCTATCACATTGAGATCGCGCTATTAGATTTACTCTAATTTCCGAATATCCAATTCGCCATGCCACGTATCGATGTACAACATTTTTGATCGCTTTAATTTATTTCACTTTTCAAAAAGCGGTCTATCATTTAAAAATACGATCACTCTCGATAAATCGTGACAAGTCAAGCAGATCGGCATCCACGAATGAAGAATAGCGACGATACATCACAACAATGACGAACTGAGTGACAATTAAATTAATGTGAAGCTATAGAAACGTAATAAAATTTAAGATAATTGTTCCTATTAAATTATATAAAGCGACTAATTATTGAACATTTCATAAAAAAATTTGTCAATATTTAACGACCAGTTTGACTCACCACAATTTACTCTCTTTCGGCGAATTCTGCACAAAGTAGAGAGAATTATTTCGTTTTCTACTCTTCTTTGTAAGGGGAGAGAAAAGTAAGCACTGTACTCGCGATAAGCTTCCACGACTCACCATTAATTAATTCCCGTAAATTTCTCGTGAAAAATTTTTACCAGTTTCTCTCTGTATCTGGGAGAGATGCGTCGTCGTGAGTGGCCGAGGAACGACTCGCGCGAACAACTCGCCGTCACGCTCTTTCACGACCGACTCGTGGGTGTGCACGGTGTTCACGGTGTGCGTGCACGCTGGGACGAATTAACCAGACACTGACGGTACGACATACGCGTTCGAGTCGTAATAACATTCATAATAACGCGGTCTCCTCATCAAAATACATACTTTGCATACTTTTACTGCATAAGAAAATTAGCATTACAAAAATAGATTAATGTTAATAACGTAAATAAAAATAATTTACTTTTGTCATTATGTATCACCTGAATTGTCTAATAATTTCTATTACTATTCATGTACGTGAAGCAAATGGATCTCTTTTTCATGTAGTAATAAAGTAGTCACGAAAATAGATGCTTTTGGCAAGATTCATCATTGTGACATTTTGAAAATTAAAACCAGTAGTGTAAAAAGAATCTGAAAGATTGTTATTGTCTTATCGTAAGGTAGGTAAAAGATAGAATATTATAAAAAAAACGGCTATTTACATTTATTAATATATCTGATCTATTTTTCTACCTGGGATATTACTAGACACTTTTTTATATCTCCATCAATGTCAGATATCTATATATTGTATAATATAGGTATCTGTTTAGGTTTACAATAAAAATGGATGACAGATATCAGACAACACACGCTCAAATAATATAAAAATATAATACGCATGCAATGAAAAAAAAAACAGCGCACACGTTGGCTAAAAACTCACTGGTCGATGGTCTCAATGGAGAAGGTGGAATCGCTGGTCTGGGAGGCATAGTGGAGCAAGGCCGACCTATCTTCGACGGCGGTCTTAGTCCTGATGGTTTTGGTTCCGTCATGCTCTATGTACTCACTATGTACTGCACTGCAACAAAAAATATTATGCCGTGTTGATTTAAGATAATACATAATAAGATAATACAAGAAAAAGAAGCGAAAAATGCTAGAAAAGAACGTATATTGAAAACGCGGCTTTTGAAAAAGAATCTAATCTAAAAAACACGAAATCCAGAATATAAAATGTAAATAAAATGTAATAAGATGTAAATTGAACATCTTTTACTAGCGTTACATATTCTATTACATTTTGAAACAAGTAAAAACTGCCACTATGTTAATCTTCAAGTTGGAGTGAAATTAAATTTGGATAAATCAACGAAAGAATCAAAGAAAGAAAATTTGATAGAAGTGATTAAATTAAAACTTAAGCTCTGCGAGGCACGTAGTCAATCCAAAAATTTGTGATTTTGCAAAATTGAACCTTGTTATAGATAATCTCTCTAGTGGTCGCGAGTACTCGCGAATACACTATTAGAGTGCTTCGCACCGTTACCGCATTTGACGATACGTGCAGACAACGCATGCCTTTTTCCGCAGGGGCAAAAAGGACTCGAGGGAGAGAGAGCTAACCTCAAAAGTGCGCGATGGTTTTGTGCTCGTGTGCGAAACGCGGAGTTTGACGAGCGCGGGCTCTCACCTGGGCAAAACGTAGTCCGGGCGGATTCGTGAAGGCAGCTAACGCATCTTACGCACGACAATCGCGAGAACCGCAGCAAACGGGCGCGACGTAAAAATCACCTAACCACACTCGCGGAAAAAGAATGACAACTTGGACAACTGTCCGCACTCCGCCTCCGCCGTCGAGATTCGAGCTCGCCAACACGTCGGCGCGCGATATCCCTAGAAATCCACCCAGCTGACACCCCCAGCGTGCCCATTGAAAGTTCCTCTCTCTCTCTCGCTCGTTGCTCTCTTTTTCTCTTTTCCTCTCACCATCACATACATTTAGCATCATATTTTATTGTTAAACTTACTGTTATTTAAATCGTCATCTGATTCTACCTTCGATTTTTGGCATTCCTCATTCTAGTAACTTATCTTCTTAATAACGTCCTCCTAGAATTTTTTCGCACACCGTCGCCTTTCTACGTCAGTACCACCGTGGGAGCGTGGGACAGTTTGATGACGTTTATTTGAAGGTTATGTTTGCATAGAATTGGCGCCAAAACTCGTGTATTTACATCCAATCGATCAAATTAAACTGACCGTTCAGTGTTGTGATGATAGTTTTCTAAATTTCTGACTGAAACCTGACCTTAAACCTAAACAAATCGTGCCTTGTTCTTCGTAGCATTAAGTCCGAGTAATTTCGTGGGCACGCGATGGTCCGACGAAAATCTTCACCAAGGTTATTTTTTATTTCTGTTTTTAATTTCTGTATATTTCTTATTCTTCATCGTAATTATTTTATTTATCGATCTTATCGATAATTATAATCATGTTAAAGAAATAGTCTTTATAATGACAATATTATCATTTAGTTTTATAAGTATGTTATTACTGCAGTTATTCGACCTAGTGATGTATTGCTATTTATTAATATTATAATCATTTATTAATTTATTTTTTTATTGTACCACTTTTTTATCTGATCTTATTTCTGTATATTTATTTATGAAATATATTTCAGACCATTTGACAAGCATTCCAAGAAAGGAGCAAACAAAGACAGAGTAAGTTGTATTGCTGGATCAAATATTATCTAAATTAAATGCATTAAATTTTATATATGAAATCGTGTTATATGTATTTATATATGCATATTATGTAATAAGTCTATTGAACTCGTATACCTTTTGATATGTCAGACAAGTGTGATAGTCCATAAACCAAGGAAAAGTAAAGTGCTGCAAGAAATTAAACATCTAAGAAGAACCACACACTTTCTCATACCTAAGTTACCTTTTGCACGTGTAGTCAGAGAAATTATCCTCGACATCGTTCCCAATCAGGACATCAGCAGGTAAATCATTATCAAGTATATGGCATCCATTACGCGCATTCAGTTTTAATACATTAATAATTATTTAAGAAAAGAGCAATTTTGTTTTACAAGTACATAATAAAAGAGAGAATGCTTTATGTAGAAAGTTTTATGAAATAAAAATCAATCCTTTGTTACTATAAATAGAATAAAATTTTCATGATATGTACATATTATGCTCTTTCTCTTTTGAAGCTCTTTTAATATAATATACTATATATTCTTTAATTATTAAAATTTTAGTAGAATCCTTACTATTCGATAAATTAGGACTTGATTATATAATTAACTTGTAGGATACAAGCCACTGCTCTCGAAGCCTTGCAAGAAGCAACAGAGATGTACATTGTACAATTCTTCGAAGATTCAGTATTACTTGCGATGCACGCTAAACGGGTGACTCTTATGCGAAATGATATGATTCTAATGCGCAGGCTAAGAGGACGCGATGATGTCATCAACAGATAAAGAATTTGTATAAGTTTAATTAAATTAAATGTTTTAAATATAATTAATGTATTTTAAATATTTTAAGATCAAATAAATTTGTTTTCTTCTAAAGTTTTTTCTGAATTTAAGGAATGTGCAGTAAAAAATTTCTTTGTATTGCTCTTTTATATAATGTTAACACAAACTCATATTTAATAACGAAGATATATATTTTGTAAAATTGTAACGATGTCAGTGTATGACGAATCTCGTTTTATTCTTTATTTAGAATAAGCAATTGAACACGAAACGCTTTAAATAACGCTTTATGAAATATGGAAAGTCATTTTAATTCTCAGGAACATACGACAAGACGATGTACAGAATCTAAATGATATTGAAAAAAAAATTAATTTTAAGAATTACCTATATGTACCTATATATATATGTATATTTATGTCGATATTTGTTATATAAATATTGCGAAGCAATTGAATCTGACATATCCATTATTTTTATAAAATGTATGTTTACTCTTAAATAAAAAATACCGAACAAAGAAAATAATTCTTTCACACATCCCTTTTCCTCGAATACTGAAAAGGAGGCTGAAAGTAAACGATAAATAATCTTTAAATCACTAAATAAAATTTATTTCTGAGAAACATTTCAAACATCTCGATAAAATTCATAACTTTATGAAACTTTGGTAAAATATACAGTTTTGCGATAATCAGGCGGATCTCTTAAACTACGAATATCGAAGCGTTGCTATATTGACTCCCAATGAGAATGTGTCGGCAATTGGTACGATAAAAACAGTGTTAAATAATAAAATATCGCGTGACTTAAAAAACAGTCACGGCTATGTATCAGGTGTTCGACTTTGCGCATGTTTGACTAATAATTCCTTATTGAAAGCCAACATAATTTTCTTTCTAATTTTAATAAAATTCAACGGATTTTTCACTTGACGTATAATTATCAAGATATTTAACTTCAGGATTTGAGATGCTATAAAAACGAAGCATGACATTAAATATTAGAAAAAATTAATTTTTTTCTAACTTCGATATATGAACTCGATGTTCAGAAGGAATATTGTCGAATCATACATATTATCGAACACCCCATACAATTGTGTATAATGTGTTTTCGGTGTTAGCTGCAGTAAGAACAACCACAATTCATGACTCACACGAGCCACATGCGTCTTTAAACGCGGTCTAAGAGAAAAGGTCTGCCTAGAAAAATAGTATTACAAATAACGACTTAGCCACCTTAGCTTCTCGATTCGTTCGTTTCTGCATATACAATATACATATATAATGTATACAATACAATTCGAGAAAAAATACAATACAAAAAGGCACCTGGAAAAGCAGGCTACGTCGCGTAAACACGCGTGTCCCGAGTCAAGTCTCGGGGGGGCTTCTACGAAGACACTTTGTCGCATCTTTAGGCACAACATTTCGCTATATACTTTCATGCTGCCTGTCATTGTATACGAAGCGGATCACGAAGTTCGGATTGTACTTTCGCATTGCGAAATTAAATACACGAAACTCAGGAATCACCGACTGCTCTGAAACTTTTCGTAAGCAACGGCCTGAAAGACTCTTCTTCAAACAACATATAAAAGATATCTAAATGTCTAATCTAATTTCCTCGGGCAAAATTCTTTTAAATGCCTCTTTTGATTTTTAAAACTATAATCTATTCGATAATTATAGATAATCAAGACATGTGTTAAGCTTCTCATTACCCAAGTTTTTATAACTGTTTTCTAATCTCACTCTCGAACATGTCTAAACATAAAAAGAAAATTTCTAAATTATCGAAGCAACTTTCTCTGAACTTTTTAAAGATTTTTGAACACTTTTTAGACTAAATTTTTCAAGTAATTTAAAAATATTTCATAATTATCCAGTTATGTTACACAAAGACTTAGACTTGTTGGGTTTCGCGCGCTTCACTTCGACCAGCTTGCGGAATTAAATAACAAGAAATCTCGTTTCACTTTTTCATGAACGACCGCACTTTGTTCACGCATTTGTCCATGAAGTTCCGCTTGCGCTTGGGCTCCGCGCCTGCCGGCAGCGATAACAGTGAGCCCGGTCCCTTCGCGCGGACTCTGTGTCCGTTGTATTCACTTGACGAGACACTCCCGTCGGAGTCCAATCCCGCACCACAGCTTCTCGATGCCTTCAGCATCGTCGATTTGCCATTGTCGTCGTCGTAATCGTCGTTCTCGTCGCCGCCCTGCTTCAATCTCTCCTGCGCTATCTTCTTGAGACTCTGCTCTTCCATCGGATGTTGCTGGTCCGTGAATTGTTTGCTGGGACATGTCGAAGACTGTCCTTCCGAGCTGGAACGTCGACTCGGTTTCGGAGGACGCGTCAGCAGAATCTCTTTGTTACTTTCATCCTTGTCCAAGAACATTCCTATGTCCTCTGACTTCGATTCGATAACATCGGGCACTTTTGACTTCGTTCTGGGAACCGGTTTGGGTTCATCCTTGGATTCGATAGTCTCGATATTAGACTTCTTTTGACTCTCTTCTGAAGCAGAGACGATTTTATCATTTTCCAAACTCGTCGGAGGGCATTCTCGATTCTTCTCGCGTTGTACTTTGTCCTGCTCCTCACCATTCTTCACGTCTTCATCCAGCAGACCGTCCAGACTGCGCGACCTCGGCCTTGGAAGTGGTGGTCGTTGAATGACTGCAGAAGAGATTGACTTTTGTTCTTGATCCTGTTGATCTAACAGCTCGAGCGAACGGGATCGTATCGACGGTGAGGGTGGCTGCCGCGGCGGCCGGCGAGGCACCGCCAAGTTACTGCTGGCACCCATCGGATGCGTGTACATGAACTTGAAACGCGGCGATGTGGGCGGCAGGCCCATTAACCAACGGGATGGACTCGACGACTTTCTAAGTCTATAACACGAATATAGAACTTATTGCAAAATCGTGACTCAGCAAGAAAAGCGTTTCTCATTTGCCTTCTTCAGTGTTAAGTAATACAAGGCTAAGTTTCGATCGAATCAAAATAAAATCTGTCGTGCGCATTAAAATTGAATTAAAATTTTAGAATAAAATATATTAATTTTAAATTTTTATTATTAATCTATCATTCTGTGATACATACATTACTCAAGAAATAAATATTTATTTTATATTCCTACAAATTTCAATATTTCAATTTTGTCTCAAATTTTGTTATACTGAACACTGAAGGCGATATAATTAAATCCAGCAATTTTACTACTATAAATCTATAGATAACATAAAGATTGTATATATAAACATTAAAATCTAGAAGTCTCTGTAGAAAATTAAAATTGCTGCATTTACAAGTACACATTTTTGCGAAATTATTGTTGATAAAGAAAGCTTAGCATTATCGATATATTATTTATTAACTATGAAATTTAATTTATTCTACACATAGAATATGTAATAAGCATTTGACACTAATAATGAAAATAAATAAATCTTTATTTAAATATCTTTACTTTAAATCATATGTCTATAGCATAAGCATATATGTATATCTATGTATGTGTAACACATTTGGAAGTGCAACGATATTGACAGTATCAGGGATTCAATATTATGTAAGGATTTGGCGACAGGATGATGACACATTAAACATCGATAAAAAATTTGTATCACTGACTGACCTAGTCATGATTGTCATGTTTCGCAATCTTGGCTGCGTGAAAAAAAAAGATTAGCACTGTATTAATAGAGCTCGTCGTTCAAGGTTGCATCAAAAATCGATTCGTTAGCGGCCAGTGTAAAGAATTTATTAACTTTTAATAGTTCAAACCATTAAAGATTCTTATTATCACCTATAATCGTCATTTGAATCTTTTTCGAATATTTTATACGAAATCTGAATTATTAAAAGGTTTTCAGTTTATAAAAATTAATCCAGTTATTATCACTTAAACTCTTTCCTTATTCAATTACTTTTAATAAAATTATTTCAAATTATTAATAAACTTTTTTTTATATTTATAATAGTTAATCTAGCATGAAATCATCAGTCGAGACTTGATTCTTAATGCCGGGGTGTTAATGGATTCCGCAAATTTTTCAGATTTTTTTTTCTGGACACTGACGAATCGATTCGTTCACATCAACGTTAGGATGTTCTATACTAAATTATCAGGGATAACTACCTGCTCGATATGGCTGTGGGCGGGCCGTCTAGTCAGTCTCGCCCGCCTGTAGAATCTTTGTCGCTGCCCCTGCTTTCGTTGCTGTGCATTCGTTGATAATTGGGCGGCTGCCGTATGTTCGTGTTACCCGGTGTGCTTGGCTGGGTCACGTCCTTAGGAGCCAAGCTGCGCGGAATTCCGCCAGACAGGTCAGATCTCATAGGTATCTCGCCTCGCATAAACCTGCACAATTAAAAGAAGCAAACATCGAAAAGTTTAACAATTGGCGTATAAATCATCCTTAAATATATTTGTATTATGTTATTATGAAAGTAAAATAAAATAATTAAATAATTGATGAAATGATTATTATAACAATCTCATTTGGTATCGCATTAAAGATATAATTGTATTATTTAAAATTATCTCGGAAAGCGATTCCTAGATGTCTCAGCTTGTATTAGAAAATAGATTTTTCTTCTTTTTTGCTCTAAGTCATGCGCTTTTAACAAAAATGTAAAAATAATAAAATTTAAAAAGAAGACTTCACCTTTCTAATTTGTCTACGCAAGCGTCTTGATAGTCGTGAATCCAGCGAACACCATTGAAGTGGCAGACCGTTCGCATGTCTTCAGGAAGTTCCTCAGGTTCTGGCCATTGAAAGTTGTCGATGATTGGAATTATGTTGCATTGTGATTGCAGCGCGGCAACGATTTCCTATAAAATAATCAAAAGCGTAAATTAGGATACCGTATATTACAAAAGTTAAACTTTTTAATCAATTCTTGATTATAATTAACATGAAAAAAATAAAACAAAAAACAATATTAACATAATATATAACATACTAATATTTTAAAGTAATATTTAAAATATTAACTCTAAAATAATATATTTATTATAATATGATAATTTGAGAAAAATTTTTTCCCTTGGAAGAAAAAAAATACTTGAAAGATAAAAGAT
>VBVR01001290.1:449-24278 GCA_011638315.1 Tetramorium parvispinum | reverse complement strand
GAGAAAGACAGAGAAGACACATAATGTCTATTCATCACCGATCGAAGATGAACGTTTCTTTCCGAGGGCCCGCTAGCGTAGCGCGCATTTGAATATGAAAATATGCCACAAATTAAAATAACATTGAGCTGCGGAGCGCGATCTTAAATAATTCATGGGATTTTTCACTTGGCCACGATGTATGCCCGATGTAACGATGATCCCGAAGCGATCCCGCCGAGGAATATCGTGGGAGTCAGCTGTTTTCAGTTTCGACAAAGAAAGTTTTGAGTCTGCACGCAGATGGAAAGAGAACCTTCTTCAATTGCGCTTCAATTCCTCTCGGAGTTTTAAATTCCAATTCTCTCGGCGCAATAATCTTTGTCGCGACTGAAAAATTGATATGTATATTATCAATGATGAAAGTTCAAAACGTTATCAGCAAAAAGAATACTGTTCTCGCGTGATTATTCTTCCATATTGCGGTCATCGAAAGCTATTAATATGACTAGCATGAAAAGGCGTTGTGTAATAGTAACTGTTGAATTGGGTCACGCACAAACGATCCGAGCGTTAAAGAGGTTTTTCAATTTAACTCGTCAACATGTAAACTTCGCTGTTCTTTATTTTTAACTACCCAATTATTGCGCGTGGTTTTTACAAGTCCGATGTTTTGTGAAACGAATTTTTTCGTAATAAAATACAAACTGTTGGAAAATAATCATATTAACGTAATATCACTTTTATTTGATGTTTATAGGGTGCAAATAATTCTAAAGCGCTACAAAGATGTTTTAATATTAAAAATAAAACTTTAAATGAATATAACTGGATAAAATATTGTATACAGAAATTCATTTAGCTTAAAAGCGGTGTATTAAAAAGATTTTCTGTAAAAATTAAAATCAATATCACAGTATCATCGCAGTTCGCGGTTGAATTTTGAAAGTCTGGGGATTAAATATTTAATATATACTTATAATTATTTTTCGAAGATATAAATTGATTTTTTTATATTGAGATCTCACGCGTGTATTCGTGTTACTAAAAATAGTATGATGATTAAAGGGTTAAATATAATTGAGTGGGATTTTCTATTATTTTTGTATTTAATATTCATTTTTACATTACATTACGTTATTATTAAAACGTTATTCAACGTATCAAGATAAATTCTCTTAATTATGAATTCAATAAAACTTTTTAATTAAATATAAAAGATTAAAATTTGTAGGGCGACTGAAGTGTATAAATACAAAATATAATACCCAGAGTAAACACCATTAACAGTAATATTGTATTAATATTACAATTACACAACTACTTAACAATCATAATTACAACTGTCATAAACAACATATGTTAAATTACACTTATATTGTTGGAAAATTATTAATATAATGTCACTTTTAATTAGTGTTTACCGGGTACAAATAATGATAAAGATATTTTAATATAAAAATAAAATGAATATAAGTAGATAAAATATTGTATACAGAAAATCATTTAATTAGCTTAAAGACGTATCAAAAAGATTGGAATCAATCAAGCAATCAAAAGCGTCATTGACAATTTATTTTGTACCCATTGTTCGCAATTGTCGATATACGTTAATAATAAATAGATATTAAGACATTATACTTTCATAATTATATTCTCAGAAGTGGAATATTACAGCCTGAGAAGTTCTCAGAAGTGAAATAAGAGATATAAAATTTAAAAAGTTAATACACTTTTATGGGAAGGCCATAAATTTCCGAGAAAATTTTTTACTCAGTATCGATGAAGCGTATTGTGTTTGCGTACCTCTTTGGCTTCGAAATTTATGGTTTATAGGTGTTTAAAGTTCATCGGGGGGAATATCCAGCGGGCCATAAATAAAGGATTCAGTTTGCGGGCAGCGGGGTACAAGGGCACCGCGCACCGGCGCAATTAAGGCAACTTACCGAGACGGCAAATGCGATTTGGAACTAACTTACGAACTTTTCCACGCTGAAAAGAAAACTTTCGACTGTAATCTCGGGATTTACGAGCGCGAGCGCCCGAGCTGCGGAGATGCCGGTAGTTTTCGCCCTTAATCTATACCGAGCATACATTATCTCGCGCGCCATTATTTCGCAATTTCGAGATCGGACGTCGCTGCGAATCCTGCCGCAATTAATTATCTTACACCTCTGTATACTTATTTATTAAAGTCACAACATTACATATTTTAGTTCTCTGAAGCGAGACTTTCCTTACGGCCGGCCGGCCGACCGGCGCGGGCGTGGAGTGTGTCGCGTATCTTCTCGCCTTATCGTTATTTATCTGACAACGAATTCAACCAATGTTCAGGTAAATAGGACCACCGTGCGGTCTACACACAATGACACAGAGATTTCTTTATGTTCGATTGTCGAGAGGGGACCCGCGGAGATAGCCATATAGCGGTTTCGAATCTTTTTCCGAGACTACCGTAGTTACGCGACGATAGATAAGGCAGTTTATCTCGAGTCGTTTGGTATACCAAACCGGATAATGTTGCGACACTCTTATCCGCAGTACTCGTGCAAACAGTTCTTTTTGCGATCGTGTTTTTTTTTTGCGCGCCACCTCGGTAAGTCAATTTCCGGCCATATTTTTTGTTTGTGGAACAATTAGAGTGGAAATTTTTTTTCTTCTTGTTTCTTTTCACCTTAGGATTCCAAGATTGCTCTATTTACTCATGTAACTGTATAATAACAGTGACGACCAGTTGAAGAAATTTAGTGACATAGTTAATAATCTGGTTGAAGATCCGAGTATGCAAAGCAAATTAAGAGAATCTAAGGTTCAAAAATAATGTCAGTTAATAATGTTATTAGTAAAAATATAGTTTCATGGTTTTATTACTTAAGTATTATAATAAAAAGTATTAATTGAAGAGCCCAACGTGAAAATTCTCAAATTAAGCTAAAAAGTAATTTAAAATACAGTACAAAATATAATACAAAATAAATAGGTAAATATAAAAGTAAATATGAAATATACATATATATGTATAATACAAAACAAAATATAATACAATAAAATTGAAATTTTTAAATTAACAATTTTAAATTACATAAATTATAATTAAGCTAAAACGCGTTTAAAATATAAAAATAAAATTGAGATTTTTAAATTAACAATTCTAAATTACATAAATTATAATTTGACCTATAAAATTGTTAATCAAACTAATAAACATTAATGCATGCATTAAAACCCGCGTTTGATTATTAAAATCAATTTTATTATCACTTTTAAATACTTTATTATAAAGTATCTTTATAGTTAATTGATTCAAAAAGTGATTATTTTATAGCACCAGCACGTCAGTATATTTGACTTATAAAGGGTTAAGCGCTTAGGCGGATTATATCTTATACACCTTATATATAGCTTCAGTCATACATATAAGCTTCTAATTTATGTCAAGTGAACTCTATAGATACGAGGTAGGGAACATGATTTAGAACTGAATTATCGAAATACCTTCGCCAGGAAGGCCCGAGCGAACAGGGAAATCCGTAGATATCGTCGGGCGCGGCCGACCAACCGGTGCTCGGAACCCGTTACACATCGCGCAACAGAATTTTCGTTTTACGCGCTACATTTTCCACACGTCCGCGCTTTTAATGGTCCGTTTTGACGGATATAAAAAAAATGCAGCGGCATAAAAACGGCCGTCGGGCGAGCGGACGAAATTAATTGCGAGCGGCAGACCCGCGGCGCGCGCGAGAGAAAGACAGCTCCGAAAGATTACACTGTATCCATCCCTGGTGCCTGATGCGGATACCATGTAGCGGTGGTGTGTAGTTACCAGGGAATCGACGCGTTCCTCTGATAAATATATATATATATATATATATACGCGCGTTTACACGAGGGCGGAGAGAGGCATGTAACCGCGCGCGCTCGGTTTATACGACGAGAGTCGACACGCCGGTAAATTTCACCGGCGATCACCGGTCACAGGTCTCTCTCTCTCTCTCTCTCTTTCTTGCTTATGGCGAAGGAAAAGGGGCTCGGCCGCGTACCGTAATATTCTGTCGAATTTACGGGGCGCCGTCCTTTACGGCTTTATTACAGAACTCGCGGCGAGAGCGCGCGCGCGAGCGAGGTGCCGCGCGGGAGTACGCGCGTATCTACGTTGTGTTGCATGTACGTAAGCCTCTCCGAGACGTGGGAATGCAAATTTTCTCTCTCTCTCTCGCGCGCGTCTTCTCGATTCGTCTCCCCGTCGATTATTGAGAAACCGGGCGCGAACTGTCGCGCACCGGGCGAAATGGCGTATATGTATGTACGAGGGATCCGTACGTCGTACGAGTCTACGACGCGCCCCGGATCGCTCTCGCGCTCGTATAAAGTCGATATCGTTAACTTTTACTGCCATTGTGTGTCACGGCGACGGCGGCGTGCGGTAATTTTTTTGTCGGACTTTGTTACGGATTTTACGGGCCCATTGTTTAACAAATGTAACGGGACGCGATCCGAGGGGCTGACATGAGTATTGCATTGCACAATGTAGCTTCGTGTTCTATTAGAAATATAACGCTGCTGTTGCACCGGGAAAACGTTTTTTTACTTAAACACTTAAAAATCTAGTACTTTATGCAATTTATCGTGAAAAAAGTTTATTATTGTAAAGCACAGCTGCTAAATTATTGGAACATTAACTAAATTTGAATGTGCATTCTTCGGGAAAACATTTTCTCCTAAATATTTAAAACTCTAGCATTCTACGCAAGTTATCATAAAAATATTTATAATTTTAAAATATGGCTGTCCAATTATTGGAATATTAATTAAATTTAAATATGCATTCTTTGGGAAAATGTTTCTTTCATAAACACTTAAAATCCAGCATTAAGCAATTTATCATAAAACTGTTTATAATTTTAAAGCAAAGCTGTAATTATTGGAACATTAATTAAATTTGAATATGCATTCTTCGGGAAAACAATTTTTTCTTAAATATTTAAAAATCTAGCACTCTACGCAATTATTTATTGTATGTAAATGTTATTGTAAAAATGTTTATAATTTTAAAGCAGAGCTGATAAATTATTGAAATATTAATTAAATTTAAATATGCATTCTTCGGGAAAACATTTTTCTCTAAATAATTTCTCATAAAATTGTTTGTTATTTTAAAACAGAGCTGTTAAATTATTGGAATATCAATTAAATTCAAATGTGCATCCTTGGGGAAAACGTATGTTCTTTCTAAACATTTAAAAATCTAATATTCCATGCAATTTCTCATAAAATGGTTTTTATTTTAAAGCACAGCTGTTAAATTACTGGAATATCAATTAAATTTAAATATGTATCCTTTGAAAAATATGTTTTTTCTAAACATTTAAAAATCTAGTATTCTATACAGCTTTTCCTAAAATTGTTTATTATTTTAAAGTAGAGCTGTTAAATTATTAGAATATTAATTAAATTTGGATATGCATTCTCTTCGGGAAAATGTTATTTACCTAAATACTTAAAAATGTAATACTCTATGCAATCATAAAAATGTTTAGAATTTTAAAGCAGAACTGTCAAATTATTGGAATATTTAATAATTAAATTCGAATATGCATTTTCCAACATCATTAGACGTCGCGCAATTATGTTAAATAAATATACTTACGCTTGATATAAACTTTGATTTATAACTCATAATAGATCCTCGTTATCCATCGCTGATGGCTCGTCGATCGCGATAAGGTAGGCCACGTAAGAAACTATCGGCGTGATACAATTTTCCCCCATAAGAAATTACGGATAGATTGTAATTAATTTCTCTCGCGACTGTTATCGTTAAATTCTTTAATTAACTGGCGACATGCGGCCAAAACGACATGCACGATAGCCGGTGCGTAACCGCCGCATACTAATGAAAGCACCTTGTCATTCGATGAGTTTCGAGCCGCAATTGCCGCGTCGTCGATTTGATTGACAAACGATTTGATTGAGTTTATATTACGCGTTCCGCATGGATAGAAATTTCTTTTTTCCTCGCGCAACGACGAAAGAGAACCGCCATCGTCACACGCGGATATTATTTATGGGAAGAGGAGCTGAATGACTTATAGCTGCGAACCGGTGTAACGAGTACTCGCTGTCACGTCACTCGATTCGAGGGAAACAGAATGTGACTTTACATGAAAATAGAGGGTGAATTAAGGGCCTCACATCCGAGCGTCCGTAATCTTACGTAGGAGGACCCACCAGCGCGCCGGCACGATCTCTCGAGAGTCGCATCCGTTGAAGCTGACGGAGAGCAGCGGCCGTGCCACTGGAGTGCTGTTGAAATATATTTTAAACGTCGAAGGAAAGTCCTGCCATGTGCTTCGGTTCCCAAGGCACCGAAGAGACATTGACAACACACTGTAATCTTCGCAAAACAGAGGAGACCTCTCGTTTTACATCTTCGGAAACCGGATCAGAGATTTGTATTTCGGCGCCAGGTAACGAGTTGCAGGTTTTTTTTCCTCAGACGCCCGAAAAAGCTTGCCGTCTTATTTGGAGCATGCGAAAAATATGTCGAGAAAATAAATATCGCAAATAAGATTCAATTTGAAATGCAAATTCCAAGTAAATTACGAAGATGTTCAGAAATGTATATACAAATATAAATAATAAAGTAGGAGAAATAAATAAAGAAATATTAGAAAAATATGTAGATAAAAGAAAAAAATATTTACAGCATTAAAGACATTAAGAAATTAAATAAATTTACAATTTTATTGCATAGAAAATTGATATAATTGATTCATCTATTTCTCATATAATCTCGTAATTTTTTCTTTATTAGATACTGATTATTTAAAATGCAAATTCTAAGTAAATTACGAATATGTTCAGCAATACATACAAATATAAATAATAAAGTAGGAAAAATAAACATAGAAATGTTGGAAAAATTGATAAAAAAAAATTATACATATTATAACATTAAAGTGATTAAATCAATTTACAATTTTATTGCATTGAAAATTAATATAATTGATTCATATATTTTTCATATAATCGTAATTTTTTCTAAGATGCTTATTTAAAATGCAAATTATGAAGACATTCAGAAATACATACAAAAAATAATGAAATAGAAAAAAAATATTTAGAAATATTGAGAAAATATAAATAAGAGAAAAATATATTTATAGCATTAAAATCATACAGAAATTAAATATAATCTGCTTAGGCAGTTTTATCGCATAGAAAATTGACATAATTGATTCCTACATTTTCCATATAATCGTAGAATTTTGCCTTCATACGATATTTATTATTATTTACGCCTATCGCCCATCTTATCGTCTACGACCGAATTGTCGCCGCGGGACCTGTTAATTAGGACTTTTGTCCTCGAATCGATACAAGCCCAAGCTGGGAAGGGATTCGGGCGCAGCCCAGTAACACAGATGATAGAATCCGATAGCACCGTAATGGATCACGGAGATACGATCGGGCGATCCTGTATTTTCGCGACCACTGCGGCACCGCAGCGCGGTTTGCTCCTCGGTCGGACTGTTACATTTCGGTAAGATACATCGATCGCCAGGCGGATTCACGTCCCACGGGGCTCGTTAGGAGGACACGATCGCGTCCCACTGCGCGCGACAAGGATGAGGAATTATCGGAGGTACCGGGCAAGAAATCCGACTCTCCGTAGGCGGCTTTATAATGCTAAGACGTCGCCTACCTGTGCCGCGCGGCACTTATTAAATCTCGCTCTGGCATCTTCGCCGTACCTTTCATCTCGGGTTACTGCTCGGGCGGTACTCTCGCCCGCTGCCTACGCCTTCAATGTCAGACTTCGTCGCGAGATTTGTAGGAATCAACGTCTTTTATTCTCGACCCGTGCCGTTTCTGAGCGTTTCGTCGTCGAACACTCTCCCAGGTCGCTTTCAGCTTCATACCTCCGTCGACAGCTGCGAATGTTTGCGTTTATCCTCCTTTATCATGTACACGATAACGCAGTTATATGTATACGCGAGCAACGCATAAATCAGACGGAGAAGAGTTCGAAGAGAGCTCGGTGATATTAGAAAAAAATTGGATAAGTATACCGGCTCGTGTGTGTGTGTGTGTGTGTGTGTGCGTGCGCGCGCGCGCGCGTGTGTATGTGTGTGTATGTGTGTGTGTGCGTGCGTCAAGAGATTTCTCATTGAAAACTTTGCAATTTTCTCATAGATACACAATATTTAAATTTGCAAGCTATATATAAAATGTGGAACCAAATGCGTTTAAAATATTCAATATGTGCAGATGGAAAAGAATTTTGAAAGAATTGTAAAATCTTGTAAAAAATCTTCAATCTACATATTTTTAAACATTATCTATAATTGTTAAAAATAAAAAGAAAGATTATTTTTTTATATGAAATAGAGATATAATAACGATAGTTTAAAATATATATGAATAAATACATATAAACTCTCTATAAAAGAATAACTTGAATTATAACAAATAAAATCTAATAAAGCAATAATTAAAAATGTATAGATGAAAAAAAGCTTGGAAACAATTGTCTTGTAAAATTTCCAATCTATTTTTAGATATTACTTATAATTAAAAGGGAATTAATTTTTTATATAAAATAGAAATAATAGCTTCAAATATGTGAATAAATTCTCATAATCTCTCTATAAAGGAATATATATTTGAATTATTCTGCAAATAAATTCTAATAAAAATAACACAACAATTCAAAATATGCAGATGGAAAAGAGCTTTGAAACAATTATCTTGTAAAATCCTCGATCTATTTTTAGACATTATTTGTTTATTAAAAATAGTTTTGTTTATTAAAAATTATTAAAAATGGAGAAAAGAATTAATTTTCTATATGAAACTTTTATATAAAATAATGACGATAGTTTCAAGTTTCTTTATGTGTGAATAAATACACATAATTTATTTCCTTATAAAGGAATAACAATTTGAATTATAAATAAATTCTAATAAAAATGAAGTAACAATTAAAAAATTATCCAAAACGAAGAGAACATTTTATGTTTATTCTAGTTTATTTATAAAATTTATTTTTTAAATGTTCGTAACCAAGCAATAAAGCAATATAAAACCGCAATTCAACGGCGAGTCCGATTGTTCGGGAAGACGTGTGCGTCCGATCGTCTAGGGCGGGCCGGTCTTTTTACGTTGTTTGCAAACTTCTGCCAAGCATACTGCACGCAAGGGCGGATTGCACGCTGTCTAGAAGTACATAATAGGACGGAAGTCGCTGTCTAGACCCGAAGCCGAAAAAGTCACGGCCACAGCTTCGGGTGAAGAGCTGCGTATGTATGTGAGGACCATCTCCAGAAAATGGACTACAGACCCCCGGAGATTTCGTGTAGTATATCGTCCGAGTAGAAGTATCCTACGTCGTACCCTCCATTTCCAGCGCGTCCGACCTGCAGACAAGGAACGAACGTCACTTGACTCCCTAATACTAATCTGCGAGCGATGGCACTCAAAAAAGAAACGTCTCTACCTAACATACATATGATGAGGGTTCCTCAATGAGGGAGTCTCGTCTCTTGTTTGGAGGGAAGAAGCACTTAATTTCTATTAATTTTATTCTCTCTGCCCCGAAACAGGATACGCAGACTTAACGAGACTATATTTCTTTTATTTCTATATTTTTTGATGGATGCGTGTTCGCTTATGCATTTTGATTGACGTGCTAATGTGAAAAATGGCTCTACAATCTTTTCACTAGAGATGGGCGAATCAAGGATTTTTTATGTCGAATCAAATCGTTGAAATATAACCTTTAATTAATAATATAATTATTATGAGATTGAATTTTAACACGTTAATAATAATAGAATATTTTGATGTGGGAAAATAATATAAATGCATCTATTAAACTGATCGTATTAATTGTTTTGCTCATTAACGGGAAATATAATTTTATAAAACTGGCAGTATATATGATTAATAATATATAATAAAGAATATTATGTATACAATATAATATTATATTTGAATTGAACCAAATTTCATTTAATTCGATTTGTATTCGAATAGTTCGCACATTTCTACTTTTTACGCCGATATTCATAAATAGCTGCATGAAAAGTTGCTAAAATCGAAGTGACTGTAGAAAACTGCCTGCGCGATTGCACTTGAGCGGTGTGTAATCAATTTTATCGAATACTCGGACGTGTTTACAACACTCGAACGGAGCGAGACTAAATCATACTGTCAAAGCGTGACGCATTATTATGAGAACCTCAAAAGCGCGAGAGTGCACCTGGAATTGGTGCAGTGTTCGCGCTGATACGACGGGCGTTATCTACGGGGACCGTGACCACCCGACCCTAAACGCGACGCATTATGTAGCGCATACCGCGCGTGTGATGATAGGTGACAGGAAGTCGTAATCTCCTCCCTTCCTTTCCCCTCCGTCCCCGTCGCTATCTCCCGACGAAACCGACGATTGTTTACATCGTGAGATTTTTAAACAAGCTGCTCCTTGCAAGTAATTTATTCACGCCCCCTCCGGTCATTATGCGCCTCTAACGATTCACACGACAAACGGTAACGCATAACAGCGTGCATCGCGTGTCAGGCCGCGACGATCGACCTGTGAGACAATACTCGGTCGGTCGCGGAGGGAAATTCGGGATGATTCCCTAGCCCTGCCTTTCCAATTTCTCGAGAAGAAGAGTCTCCGAAGACGATTCACTCGGGCGGGTACGAGAGCCGCGTCCCCGCGTCTATAAGCTAATTTTACGTTGAATAAAAACGCATAATACCCCCGAAAGGGAAATCCATTTAACGTTCGCTCCGGCTTCTCAAGATAAATTGCTTTTCGAGCGGGAGGGGAGGAGGGAGAGAGGGTGATGCCTTTCTAAAGGCGACATCGCTCCAAGTTCGGGGGGTGACAGCGTCCTTCCCTTTGCCAAAGTCCCGACGAGACCTCCCTCGAGAATCCTCTGTTTTGGCTGCGCCGGGCTGGTGGACGCCGAGGCGTAACTGTCAACCGTGACCCAACAATGAGCGCGGGGGCGCGGTGTATTGCGGCGGTAGCCGAAAATCCACAGGGGGCGAATATCTCAGCGTAGACTTCAATATGTGTCGGGAATCGTTGGAGACAATTTCCTGCGTCTCTATATACTGCGTTCCCTTCCCTCGCCCCCCCTCCTCGTCTCTATGCGTCTCGGCGGTATTGAGAATCTGCACTCCTTCGGAAAACTTGGCCTTGCCGAACATTGTACAATGCTGTCTCCATCGCGGCTCCGTCTCTCGAAAACACGTACGCCAGATTTGGCAGTATCGAGACTTTTTTTTATTGAATTTCTTTATCGAACTTTTTGAGGTGGTAATATCGAGCATCTCCTTGTATTATGAGAAAGGGAAAAGAGAGGAAAAGTTTGAAAATGAAATTATAAAATTACTCTTTAGCTAGAGTGTCTTTCTGTTATTAAATACACTAAAAATAATTCTAGGTAAACTTATATGATGCATTTAGTAATGCAGTTTTTGAGATATTTGAGATTAGTCATTAGTACTATATATAAATATAATAATAATAACGAAACGTTTGGTAATAAGTATAAACACTTCATTTTTATAACATTATTATTTGTCATAATGGCCTTTATGTTATGAAACTATTTCATCAAGGCTCTTGGTAACTTTTATTAAGATTAGATTATTATAATCAATTATCACCGATCTTTTTTTTCAGTGAAGAGAATGTATAATAAAGATGAAATACGATGGCAATACTGCTATACTGCTAACTCTGTTTAAATTTTTCTTATAACAATAGAAGGATTAAAGCGTGACAGTTTTATGAAAGCAATAAATTGAGAAGCAAATAGATTCGCATAAATGTTATCGTTCGGACTGCGCGACTCCCGCTTATCACCCCTTATTGTTAAAGAAATTACCGCAGCGCTTGTAAATCACTTTCGCAAATAGTGCGCTCTGATGAATTGCGTCAGCAAAACAGTCTATTATTTATTAGATTGCAACTTTCTGATAAATCATGCCAGCAAAACAGTCTATTATTCGTTAGGTTGCAGCGGTTCTCATAACGCGATTAGTCATTCGAAAGGATTTTATGCGCGTTTAATTGGAGATGTGCGAATCGAGAATTTTTTATGTTGAATTGAATTGAATCCAAATCGACAGAATTTCATCCAAAGTGAATCGAATCAAATCGTTGAAATATAATGTTCGCTTAATAATATAATTATTATTAGATTGAATTTTAACATGTAGATAGTAAGAATATATTTCGATGTAGAAAAATAATATGTGCACTTATTAACATAACTTTGTTATTGTTTTGCTTATTAATGTGAAATATAATGTTATAAGATTGACAATATATTAATAATAATAATTATGAATATGTATATAATTATTTCTTATAATTATGAATTAATAATAATAATTCATATTCGAACCATTTAGATTCGAAATTTTCAAATAATTCAGATTCTCACTCGATTCGATTCAATTCGATTCGTATTCGAACAGCCCGCACATATCCACGTTCAACTGTATGCGCTGGAAATAAATCCGTTTCATACCGTTTGTTACGATCATGCACTAATGCAGCCGTTGTGAAATTAGATCTGCGTTCCCGCGACCACAAACTCGCGAAAAGGAATTCGCGCAGCCTCGAATCGCCATTCCTCTTTTGACCTTTAAACTCCCGTTGAGCCATCCTCCCTCTCCCCCCTCTCCCTCCCTCATTCTTACCCTTTCGATCCGATTACCGGCCGAGAGATTGCAGCGGACCACCTGGCTCGTACGGGGAATTACATTCGCCGTCCGGCCGAGAGTCTAGACTCTACGTCTGAAGCCTCGCGAAATGGTAATCGGAACCTGTCCCGAACCGATCGTCGCCGTTCGTTCCTTTGCGACGGCAACCAGCGCAAATGAGAAATCGCCAACCTGAAACCTTCTCCTTGTCATTTCACCCAATGGAGAAAAGCCCCTTGTTCTCTCGCAGTCCATCGCGGATATTGGCTACCTTGAGAATATTACCGTCACCCGACGGAGAACCGACGATGTATTACAATTACATAAACACAGCATCAGAAATGCTCAGCCATATGAAGTTAATCACGTATCAGGAAATCTGTTGTGATATCCAATTAGAAGAGTCAAAAAAATTCATTTTTTTACTGTTATCGCAACAGACTCCCTGATACGTGGCCAACTTCATATGACTGAGCATTTCTAAACCCACGAGGAGCATATTCATAGTGACGTCTGTGCGCGAAGAAAAATTTCCGAGGGATTGACGTTGGATCGCGACATGATACGGAATTTGTTTGACATTGAGAATGTCAGAATGCTTAGCATGAATGGATCCAGGAGGGACTACTATTGCTATTGGCATATGCAAGATATTGCCAATACGTTCAACTTGGTTCTTTAACACGTTTGCCACTGATTTTTATGTACGATTTAACGCTTGTTCAACTTCTTTTTCTACATTATATACTTTCCAAATTAAATCTCGACCAAAATCAAAATTACTCAAAATATGAATAATTAATAAAAATAAAGATATGTTTTAAATTGACATTTATTTGTATTTAGTACATATAATAGTTATTAGTATTTTATTTGATTGTAGGAACGACTTATACACAACTCTTATTTAATTTTTTTCTACATTATATTCTTTTCGAATTAAATCTCGACCAAAATTAAAGCTATTCAAAATAACTGAATAATATAAAAATAATTGACATGTTTGAAATTGATTTTTATGTAAAAAAAGATTTGACACAAGTCTATTCAATTTCTCTTTTTCTACATTATATTCTTTCCCAAATTAAATCTCGATTAAAATCAAAGTCACACTCTAAACAAAGCGTTATATGAAACTTTGCCCGCCATCTTTATAATCACTATCCGGTCTTATTATAGCATCATCTACATCCTGTGGAGATGTCTCGAATAAAAATAAAAAATCCGGAACGCATATATTATAAAATTTAGAGTTACAAACAATCCAGCGTACAATATAATATTCGGCTTCTCACATATCGCGTACGGGTTTACGGCCGTAATAAACATGCCAGAATTCCCAGCCTCCATTTTTCTTTTAGCATACATAAACGACACCTTTCGCACGCTTAATTTTTCGCACGCGCGTCTGCCATGAACGTCTACACCGTGGGTGCAAACGTGACGTTCGCGAAAGCGCATAAAATTCGGTGGCAAACAGTTATGCGACATTGTCTCTCTCTCTCTCTCTCTCTTTCCTTCTTTCTTTCTATGCGATGATGCTGGACGGCTCCATTTTACCTCGGCCGCGATAACGAACGGAATAGTGAGCAGTCGGGCAGAAAAAACGAAGGCCGATGGTATTTTTAGCTGGAATCCCGCGACAAAAAGCTTCGCGCAGCGGTTAAGCGGCTTCATATCTCGCAGGTGTTCTGACGATGACGACGACGACAGTGTTATTTATTAATGCGTCTCCCTCGATACAGCCGCGGGTAGGTTTTAATCGTGCACTTTTTACAGACGCCCTTATTGGCGCATCGTCCAACGTGTCGCGCGCAGCAACACGGTACGCGTAGTTTACCAACAGCGACACGCGAATTGGAAAGTTTATCGCGTCGACCTGGGGATCGTCGAACTCGCCCGCCTCATGTCCTCGAGGATCCCCGATCTCGATACGGCAGAGGTAGGTAAGTCTTCCTCGGAACCGGTCGTGACCGTACCTACGCAAGACGTCGTTAATACCGCGCGAGAGCGAATCCACCTACGAGCTCAGACCGGGGCGACGGGGAGGGGGCCGCGTCTCGCCGCTCGTAACCAGCCCGAAAAGAAAGCATTAAGTCGCTCAGCTTGGCAAAGCAGACGAGAGAGAGAGAGAGAAGGAGAGGAGGAGAATCGCGGACCGATAATAAATGGTCGTGAAGACCCGAGGCGAAAAGGGAGGAGAGAGAAAGGGAGGGATCCTACCGGCCGTCTCTCGTTATCCACGCCACACGGCGTCCAGCCGCGTGACGTCATCGCGCGCGTGTGGTGCATCGAAGGGATGGACTGCGTGTGTGTATATTTGTGTGCACACAGGTGTGTGGCAGGAGCCGAGGTGCGACTCCTTGCGAGAGTGCACGCGCGCGCGCGCGTGCATAGTTAAACAGAGTGGAGAGCGTTCTCCGTCGTGGCTGCAGCGTCCGAGAGATGCATAACGCTGCACGGTTCGCCAGCGTGTACCGGGCGAGGGCGGGTGGTGGGGGAAGCCGAGGGGCCGGTAGTTGCGGTGGTCGAGCGCCGACGGAAAGGGCCGAGTGCTCCGACCGGCGCGCTGCGCCGCGCCGATCAGGCGCTTCCCTCACCACGCCGTCCCTTGCGCCGTCTCTGTCGCGCAGCCGACTTCCTCGTCAACTCCGGCGGCGACGACGGGAGAGTCGCGGTCGCGGAGTCAGTGCGTCCGTGTCCGTCGTCACGGTAGGATTTTGTCGCTCTCCTCGATTCCGCGCGTGTTCCTCTTTCTCTCTCTCTCTCTCTCTCTCTCTCGTTCCGTAGAGCGCGCGCGCGCGCACCATCGCTTGCTCCGGCGCGAGAAAATATTTGGAGAAACCGCCCGTTGTGCTTGCTGTGCGTGATTCGGAGTATATACACACGTACACACGCGCACCCGTCCCATGTGCGCGTGCGGACGCAACGCCGTCTGATGTTTACGGATTTGATTTAGTGCTCTCTCTCTCTCTCTCTCTCTCTCTTTCTCTCTGTCTCGATCGCCCCGCGTATCTCGCGCGCAGACGCGGCGAAGTGACTACCGACGACGAATTGCTTTCGTCGAGCGATGTTTCACTCGGTGTGTTAGGATCCTAAACGCCGGAGCGTTTTTATCAGGACACGAAGGGACAATGGATTAATTCTCGCTCTCGGGGAGTGTGTGCGAGAGCAGCAGCAGCAGCAGCTACCAGGCCGCACGGTTATAAGCGGAGCGAAGCGGAGCAAAGCCGCACGGAACGGGTGGACGCGATAAATCAAGGTGAGAATCCGGACCTTTGTTTTCGACGAGGGTTGCGCGGGCTCTCTCTCTCTCTCTCTCTCTCTCTCTCATTGACCAGGTCCCTTCGCCGGCCCTTCGCCGAACCCTTTCGCATCCTCCTCACTCTCTCTCCCTTTCTCTCTCTCGCCAGTCCCGCTCGGGACGCGAGACTTTCTCCTCCCCTCTTGGCTCTCTTCCGTTTCTCTCTCTCTCTTTCTCTCTGTCGGCTCCCTCGGCGAATGCTGCAAACGAGCATCCAACGAGCGCGCAGCATATATTCCACGGGCCCGCTGTCCTCATCCTCCACGTTGCTCCTCATCCTCCTCGCGGCGCATCGTTTCTCCGGATTCGGCTCGGACGGATCTCGATTGCGATTCTGCAATCCTCCACCGACCGCTGGCTCCGTCTCCTCTCCTCCTATGTAAATCTATGCCGGCGGAAAATCGGCGGCGGCGGCGCGCGCGCGCGCTTGTGTATGTACTCCGTTAAATGAGTCCTCCCTTCGCGAAAACGGAACTGTGCGGAGTTCGATAACCTCCGCTCGACAGATTAATTGTGAAAAATTGAGCGCGATCCGTGCCGCTATTTCGAACGCCACGTGAAAAATTGATGATCGGCGAATGTTTCTCTACGCTCCGATCGAAATAGCGTCGCTGACTCGGCTGTCGGGAAGCCGGACGGAGTAGCTAGGCGGATTCGTAACGAGTGGTCGTTCGAGATAGAAAACTGATTCGTTTTCGGAAAGCGGACAATCCTTCGAAAGTGAAATCGACTGTGACTCCACGACAAAAAATATGAGCTAACTGTGTTGAGTGCTGTCTTTTGTGACATTAGACATAAAGGTCACTTTTAAGCGGTTTTATTTTTCTTTTTTTTCGATACCTTGTCTCTTGCATGAAAAGTGAGATTCTGAAGTTTTACAACTATTCAATCATTCTCGTTTTTGTAAAGTTATTTGTGAAGACTAAAATTTAGATGTTTTACACATGAAACAGGATATTAATAAAAAAATGGATACAGTCATAGAGTTTTGCTTTACTTTTTAAGTTAAAGTCCTATTTCTTGTATAAAAGATAAGATTCTCAAGTTTTATAACTTCTTATCAACCATTCACTTTATTCTAAAGTTTTAAAACTCTTATGTTTTACACAAGAAATTGATTATTAATCTAAAAAGTAAAAGCAAGCACAGAGTTATTCTATACTTTTTAGGTTAATATTCTATTTCTTGTACAAAAGGTAAGATTCTGAAATTTTAAAACGTTTCTTTTCATTTACTCTCTTTAGTCTAAAGTTATAAAATTCCGATCTTTTACAAGAAATAAGGTATTATCTAAACAATAGAAATTGTCAGAATTATTCTACTTTTTAAATTAATACTCCATTTCCTGTATGAAAGATAAGATTCTGAAGTTTTATAACTTCTCATCAATCATTTCCTTTATTCCAAAGTTGTAGAATTCCAATCTTTTACACGAGAAATAGGGTATTAATAAAAAAAATAGAAACAGGTGCAGAGTTGTTCTACACTTTTTAGGTTAATATCCTATTTCTTGTACAAAAGATAAGATTGTAAAATTTTATAACTCTTCATCAATCATCCCTTCATTCTAAAGTTGTAAAATTCCGATCTTTTGCGCAAGAAAGAATATTAATCTAAGAAATAGAAACAGTCAGAATTACTTTACTTTTTAGATTAATATTTCGTATTTCTTATATAAGAGGTAGGATTCTGAAGTTTTCATCAATCATTTCCTTTATTCTAAAGTTATAAAATTTCTATTTTACTCAAGAAATAAAGTATAATATTAATCTAAAAAATATAAAAACTCAAAAATAACCGCTCGGTACTTTTAGTGCTGTATTTATATGCAACGAATACTTCAATCGAGTAAACACGAATTAAAACAATAACATTGCATTAATATAGGTATTATAATTTCCCACTCAACAATACAAATGTAATGCAACACACATTGTGCATAATAGTTATATTGTTGCGTGAGAAATTATAATATCGATGCAACGATGACTATTGTTAGTTGATGTTTACTGGGAGGCTAAAATATCTTAATGCGCTCTCAAGTCGGAATAAATTCGCAGACAGGATGCGCCGCGATTCGCGGCTAGACGCGTTATGATTTATCGGATATGTACACACCGGGAGTGCTTAATACAGTGCAATCATTGTTATCCCGCGATGGCGGATGCTTATTTGCTTAATATCCCGCCTGATTGTACGAATCTGCTGCGGTTTCTGCGCCTTGGAATCCACACAGAAGTTCATATTAGCAAAACGCGTGCATTGCACAGCATACGCGATATTATTACATGCACGAAACATGACGGATTAAAGAGAATCTAGATATAAGCGTATGTCACAATTAGGGTCAAGTATTTCGGAATATTAATGAGATATAAAATATAATTCATAGCGCAATCATGCGATTTCATCGATTTGCTACAAAATTTCGAACTGTAATTCTTAAGTTTTAAAAAACTCAAAGGAATCTTTCAATACGTTGTCTGTCTAGTGAGTTTTATGTATTGCCACAATCAAATTTTCACTAGCGACTTGCTACAAACTTTTGAGATACAATTTTTGTGTTTCAATAAAATAAATTAACAATAAGAAGAATCTTTTAACACGCTGTCTGTTTCGTGAGTTTAATAAACCGAAAAGAATGTTTTAATATATTATCTGCCCAGCGAGTTTTATATATCTTGCCACGATAAAATTTTCTTTATCGATTTGCTATAAACTTTTGAAATATAATTCTTCAGTTTTAATAAACCGAAAAGAAGAGAGTCTTTTAACATATTTGTCTTCCCAGCGAGTTTTATATATCCTGCCACAATAAAATTTTCATTATCGATTTGCTACATACTTTTGAAATATAATTCTTCAGTTTTAATAAACCAAGAAGAATCTTTTAACACGTTGTTGGCCCAGCGAGTTTTATACATCTTGCCACAATAAAATTTTCATTATCGATTTGCTACAAACTTTTGAAATATAATCCTTCAGTTTTAATAAACCAAGAAGAATCCTTTAATTTATCCAGCGAGCTTTGTAGGAATATTCGGCTACAGTAAAATTTTCATTATCGTTAGCATATATTGTGTAATAAGATTGAAAATAGAAGTTATTACTTAATTATTGTTAACTATTATTAACCATCTTAACTATTGTTAATTATCTTAATTATTCTTAACTATCTCAACTATTATTGAAGCGCATTTTTTATTTTACAATCTATACATTCCAAATATCATATTAGATTTATTTATTTATTTCTTACAAACGTTTTAAAAAAATAAACGTAAAAAAGCACCGACGTCGCTCACTGTAATCACCAGGGTGCCATTGAAAAGGCAGCTATCGTTTATGGACGACTACTGTGTCCACTCAACATGTTAATCATGAGTTTTCCTTTCAAAACTCAGCAGCACTTCGAGGTGCTTTTTTTAAAAAAAGAAACACATGCTAATTTAGAGAGAGACGCGCTGCTTTATTAACTGGAAACAAAAGCGTGTGTTTGTACAGAAATTTCTGAAAGGAGGCTATAATCGCTCTCACCGTGTCACTGCTGTGTCACAATACACACGGCACAACGAGACGCCGTAGGATTGCGCAGAAACGTATTACCATAAATACCGTTACGACAATATGCGCGTCCTTGGCTAGGGCTCGCAAGAAAGCGGCGACGATCGCGCGCTCCGGGGCGTGTCCGCGCGATCGAAAGCGTGCACGCACGCTGAATCGCGCGGAGAAAAAGCCGACTCGCGCCCGTCTGATCCCGGATCGGGCCGCCCACGCCCCGCGGAGAGGAAAGAAGTGGCGCGAAACCGCATCCGAGACGTTTATCTGTCAGGCTTTTTACGACTATCGCGCGTAGCTTCCGGCGCGCGCGCTCTCGTTAAATTTGCACGCACGCACGCATGCACGCGTAAACGCCGGGCGCTATTTACGAGCGTGCGGCCCGCGCGTATTTTTCGCGCTCGCGATTAGGTATACGTATATATATATCCGCGTTCGCCCCGCAGCCCCGGATTCGGGGCGCGCGATAGCGCCGAGGCTTTATCGCGCCTTAATTTTCCCAGCGGATGAATCGGATATTTACAACCGGGCGATAAGGGCGATGCCGGCGCTGCTTTGCGAGCGGGTTGTAGGAAGCCGAAAAGAAGCCGCCGGCGTGCCTGCAACGGCGTCGTAACGCCTAATTACGCTCTCGCCGCGGACATATCGTACATATTTGCATCGCAAATCTTCCACCGGGTAGCCGTCGACGTTAATTTCGCTATTCTCGCCTCGCGTGAATGCATCAAGACGAGATCGAGGGGCTGATATGAATGTCGAAAGAACGTAGAACTTGTGCACATGTGCGTTAGATAAATGACAGTATCTTCTAATGTTGACACGTAATGTTGCACACAATTAGCGAAACAGTTATTAATTTAAGTCCTTAGAGAGTGAATTCTGAGATGAGGTTGTAATAATAAAAGTAGATTTGAAGATATTTGAAGATAATTATTATTTATACTATTAATAATTTATAAGATAAATATCAATATTTTCTAATTGACACTTATCAATAGTTTTTTTAATTTAAATCCTAGTGAGAATTCTGAGATAAGGAACGTTGTAATAATTAAAGTAGAGATTTAAAGATACTTGAAGATGACATTATTTATGTTATTAAAATAATTTATAAGATAAGAATCAATATCTTCTAATTAACACTCTTCAAAATAGCTTTTTAATTTAAATCCTAGGGAGAATTCCGAGATGAGGAATGTTGTAATAATAAAAGCAGATTTAAAGATACTTGAAGATAAGATTATGTACACTATTAATAATTTATAAGATAGTTATTAATATCTTTTAATTGACACTTATCAAAACAGCTTTTTTTTATTTAAGTCCTAGACAGAATTCTGAAAAAAGGTTGTAATAATAAAAGTAAATTTAAAGATACTTGAAGATAGCTATTATTTACGCTAGTAATAATTCATAAGATAAATATCAACATCTTCTAATTGACACTCATCAAAATAGCTTTAATTTAATTTAAATTCTAGAGAGAATTTTGATATGAGGAACGTTGTAATATAATAAAAGTAGATTTAAAGATACTTGAAGATGACTATTATTTACGCTATTAATTTATAAGCTAAATATCAATATCTTCTAATTGTCCTTTTTAAAATGGCTTTTTAAGTCCTACAGAGAATTCTGAGGGACATTGTAACAATAAAAAAAATAGATTAAAAGATACTTATTAAAGATAACTATTATTTACACTATTAATAATTTATAAGATAAATATCAATATCTTCTAATTGACACTTACCAAAATGGCTTTTCAAGTCTTAGACAGAATTCTGAGCAAATGAGAAAATTATTATTAATACATTAAGAAAATTAATACATTATAATAACAAAAAAGTAGATTCAACGATATTTAAAGACTATTATTTACACGATATTAATAATGTATATCTCGCTTGAAAGCAAGCAGACTGTCGTCCTCCTATATCGTAGCACACATATTCAATATTAAGATTCCCTCTTTCTTTTCCTCCCTCTCTCCCTCTACGATATAGATTATACTTTCAAAATATCAGAGCATTCCTAAAGTATCGGAATATTGAAGTGGAAGTATCGATATTCCGACCGTAACGCAGTATCGTTGCTTATACCGTCATAAAACTCTCGATGAAGTTTCCACAAAACCCTCGATAGAATTCCACATTGCCGTAACGGAAAATCCTCGAATACTCCTGGCCGCGTTTAGGACAATCGCCCCGATCGTTGCCGGAGCGATGTTATCTTATCGTTTCCCCGAGCTCGCGTGACTCTCGACCATTTCGTTACGCGAAGTCGCGAGTTTAATCTTCGACCGAAGTCGTGCAATTTCC
Source organism: Tetramorium parvispinum (assembly GCA_011638315.1). NCBI lineage: Eukaryota > Metazoa > Arthropoda > Insecta > Hymenoptera > Formicidae > Tetramorium > Tetramorium parvispinum. The sequence goes on along the minus strand of VBVR01001290.1, from coordinate 2,384 downwards.
AAGTGTACTTCGGCAAAATCCTCGCGGTATTACCTGCGCGGAAATCTTGAACAATGCAACGTCAACGAACGATAGTTTACAATATCGATCATTCGCCACAACAATGACATAATTCAAAAATTATCATTTTTTTCATTATTTGCAAAAGAATGGATTCACTGACAATGAGAGAAAAAAATAATTGGAGTAATTATAATTTCACTATAATTTATTGTTATTTTTGGACCCAACCACATTTTTATAGTTATTCAAACAATATAAATTATAATTGATTTAACATTTTATTAAATCTTCATAATCATAATTTAGTCCATGCGACTTATAATGTTATGCTTGTTATTAACCAAAACGAGATTTTCATTTCGTAAGTTATACTATAAAATAATGTAATATAATAGTAACCACAATTGGCATCACTATGAGCATATGATTATTATTACCAATATTATAGTAATAACTACTATAAAATGATATTCTTAACTATAATTATTTTACTAGGCAATTATAGTCACAAATGTCACCTACTTTTCTTTGTCAGTATTCAATACACTGAGGGAAATTAAAACTATACTCGTTTTGTGAGAAGTAGTGTAGTGAACTTATATGCGATATGTGGTTCACACATCCATTATTCTGATAACGGTGCCTCAATACGTCATAGCAGTCGATACCGAGACATTTAGTCATAGGTATCTAGACAGTTTGGTAATCTTCTCTAGATATGTGATGTCCGTCTGATGACGCCATAGTCAATTGTCTCTCACTAATGCCTATTTCTAACCAATGTAGATTAACTTTAATCTTGGTTTAACTTACTTTCTATCCTTCTCTAATTCTAAGAATTGAAAAAAGATACAAGATAAATTAAACTGAGATTAAAGTTAATCTACATTGGTAAAAATGAACATAAAACGCTTTCTTTTCCGACATTTGTAACGCTCCTCAAATGAATCATACATATATTAGACGGTTTGGTAAACATATCTAAGCATTGCTGTAATACTAATCAGACAATGCGCTTACCAGATAGTTTGGTATTATTGACTAGATGTCATTTAGATGATTACACGATTGTTCATTATACTGTTTGGTAAACCGATTCTGAATTCTGGATAGCGTCACAAGATATTTCCCTCAGTGTACACCGAATGAAGAGCTGATAACTATAGCTAAATACTTTTGTCCCTCTACAATTAACTGTTACATAAAAATCGCCTTTAAAAATAATATTACAATGTTTTAATGAGTCAAAACATTCAAACTTACTTTCTGGAAAACTTTGTTTTCCAGAGTTACGTCATTGTTGTGCGGCAAATGAGCGACATATTTCCGAGAGCAAATGAAGTCCGAAGTTTTATACCGGTCCGCGATTATTCTAGATTTTATTCGCCACGAGAGAATCGTGGAGGGAAATTATAATATGGCGGCAATAATATCGCGGCGTGTTACGCTCTATGTTAGAGGCTCAAACGAGTAGGAGATATAAAAGCAGCTTCCGTTAAGGATAAGATTGAAAGCCTCGCGCGCCCAGCGACACTTATGGACAGCGATAATTACCGCGCACTCATTTTGCTCGTGCAATCGTCGCCCGGCCAGGCAATAAAAAGGCCGAGCTCTCTCTCTTTCTCTCTCTTTCTCGTTTGCGGTGATATATCGTCCCGCGCAGGTGGGCGACGTCTACGAGCGGGTGATTCTCTCTCCTCTCTTTGGATATTTCAACGCCCGTTCGGCGCCCTTTTACTACTCTCTTGGGCGAGGCCGCCGCATAACCAGCGTAATTAGAACGCGCTATAATTGACCCGTTCCGAATGCTGTGATGGTGAATTATGTCACTGGCTTCGGATAAACGGATGAGAGCCGGGTTGAGCGGCTTTGACATCGAAAAACGATACAATTTGCCTCCTCGGCAGCGCGATTACTTTATGGCCACTTCTT
>VBVR01001289.1:0-32120 GCA_011638315.1 Tetramorium parvispinum | reverse complement strand
GGCTCGAGCTGCCTAGCGCGCTGTGACGTCACGCCGAGCCGCCTACTGGCCGAGCGCACTGTAATGTCATAGCGCTTATCTTTCGTTAGATTTTAATATAAAATGTTATATTAGAATTTGGGATAGAGTTTTGTCTATAATTTCGTGTATCATATTGCGAGAAAAATTAAAAAAATTAAAATAAGCATATATTAAATGTATATTAAAATACATACTACATGTAAAATTATAGATGAAATTTTTTTATATTTTCGAAACATGAGTATCGTGCTTTGTGCGTGATTACATTTACAATTAATGATTACAAGCCCGGCGATTAATTAGCTTTCTCAATCAATGACTGAAAGATGTCGGGAATGTTTAATTATCGACTGTGTCGGATAATGTATGTGCCTACGTAGTTCTACGTTCACGTTTGGCGCGGATACAAGGCCAAATATCGGTCCTACGAAAAAGGCCGGGATGGCCGCTCTCAGGTTCTCTCTGGTATTGTTGACCCTTTTCCCTCCTCAATTTATAAACGCTGTTATCGACATTCTTGAAACGTTTCTCAAAAGTTTTCTGCGTACGCCACTGAATGGCGCTAGTGTTCTCAGTTTAACAACTGTTTAACAACATTCTGTAACATTCTTGTTTCGTTTTCGTCGTTCTCTTGCATAAGAGTCGAGAGAAATGAATCGTCATCCGAATACTGACTACAAAAATCGCACAGAGCCGCAGGTTGAATTGGAGAGTCAATTTATTATGCGCTTACCACCGGTATGTTTTTCATATTGCGCTATCTTGTAATACGATTTCAACTTAACCTAATCTTGTGGAGATCACCGGACGAATTTAAGAATCGGAGATTATATATATTGAATTGATTCTCTTTAAGGAACCCGCCAAAGTATTGAGAGAAGCTTTACGCAGCAACGTGCCTTTAAAAGATAGACTGTCTATAAAACTCGAGAACGATTTGCGTTACGGTGAGGTTAGAGTAGATCACTGGTTACTCCATGCCAAGGTAAATCTTGCTATCTCATCCTATTCAGTCAAAATTATCGAATGAGAGTCGCTCACGAAGACGGACTTGTACATTTGATAAACATTTACTTAGGTTGTGGATCTGCCGACGATAGTGGAATCTTTAAAAACCATCGATAACAAAAGCTTTTATAAGACTGCTGATTTAGGCCAGGTAAAAAAAATGGAAAGATGATATAACGATATAGAAAACAAAGAGCTTACATTACATTAATTTCCCATAACGCTCCTTTAGATGCTAATATGCAAAGAGGAGGAAGATCATACCGCAACAGATGAGGAATCTCCCGTTAAGCAGAAGAAGAAGGATCCAAACAAAGTTGACAAAAAGTTCCTTTGGCCTCACGGTATAACACCGCCCAGTAAAAACGTGAGACGCAGAAGATTTAGAAAAACTTTGAAGAAGAAATACGTAGAGGCGCCGGAGATCGAGAAGGAGGTCAAACGTTTGTTGCGAATGGACAATGATGCTGTTAACGTTAAGTGGGAAGTGATATGCGAAGATGAGGATACGTCCAAACCCAGTAAGGTGTCATCGTCTGGGACAGTTAAGACCAAACGGGAGAATATAAATGGGAACACGTCTCAAAGTCTGGATGTTGGTAAGTAGTTGGTTTAAAGATAAAAATAACGTTTATAGAAAGAGAAATTGTATATGGATTTGTATCTTAGCCGAACATGACATATTTGGCGAGGCCGTGAGCGACAGCGAGGACGACGATGAAGAGGCGAACATAAACGTGATGGAGTTAGACGAGAACAGCCGTCTTTCGGCGGACAGTAGAGTTTCGGACTCCAATTCTATGCAAGCCGCATATTCGGAGAGGTCAAGTAACAACGCGACGACGAGTAGTGGACTAGTCACAGAGTTCACTAAAGATATGTTCCAAAACGATAACAACGGCGATACTGAAGCAGAAAAGCAGCAAGACGAGTCTACTCCGCCGAAGCAGCCCAAATTAGACCCATTTCATTCAGAATACATTATGCCAGAATCACCCACATCGGTATCCGTATCTAAAGGTAATTCTAAATAAGCGTTACTTTCATTTATAAGGTTGACACACAAATCTTTAACTTTTGTTTATCTAAAAACGTCCAGATTCGCGTCTCGCTACTCTTGATAATTCTAAATAAGCGTTACTTTCATTTATAAGGTTGACACACAAATCTTTAACTTTTGTTTATCTAAAAACGTCCAGATTCGCGTCTCGCTACTCTTGATAATTCTAAATAAGCGTTACTTTCATTTATAAGGTTGACACACAAATCTTTAACTTTTGTTTATCTAAAAACGTCCAGATTCGCGTCTCGCTACTCTTGCTGCGGAATTGGCGGAATTACGACAAAGAAGGCAGCAACAGGAGATTGAAATAGCTAATATCGAAAACGTCAAATTGAGGCAACGATTTCAGGAGATTTTGGACAATTTGTTGACTCAAGAAATGCAGAAAGAACAAGAGGTATAACAAAAAACAATTCGCATATATTATTTCATTTCATTACATCCTATTATTCTGATTCGCAAATATATATTGCATGTTCTTTTTTTTTATTTCAGCTACAAGAGCTGGAAATGGAATAGAAAATACGAGTTTCATGCATTATGTGTAAAAAATAATTAATATATTACACACATTGTGTATGACAAATATTTAGTTTTCCATAGCAAACAATTTTTATATAGACAATTCAACAATTGCACTGTATAAAATCAAAATATAAACTTTTTTACCTTTTCACAGTAGGCTTTATTCAAGCTATGGAAAAATATTTATCATTTATTTTTAATGCTTATTAACAGTACATATTTTGTAACATATAAATCTTGAATAAAGCTAAACAAATTATAAATACCCTTACTTTTAACAATATGTGTTACGTTCATGAAGATAAATATTTTCTACCGTATAATTGTGCCTTTTTCTCAAATCCCAGAGACTTGATAGGAGTGTTGAGTTTGTAGAATGGATTCATTGAATACTGAAACAGAGAAGTAGTTGTAAGAACCTCTCTGATAAAGTTATTAGTACAGCACACACGATCAACTGATAGAATATTATCAATACTATGTAATATCATAGAAATAAATACTACCTTTATGTAAGTCTCGTACATTTCATTGAAAAAGTTCTTGATCCCGTCCTCGTTCTTGCTGTCATGTACCATGACGAATCGAATGTGAGTAGCCGTGACGAACGCGCTGACGAACCACTGGTTAAATTTATCCACCACTTTCAAATGCATGTTCGTCGTCTTCCACGTGTGCTCGTCCACGAGATCGAGCGCCGCGTGGGCGATGAATTGATTCAAATGCGAGTGATCCTCCTTCTGAAACAGAACAACACCAAAGGTAAGTCAATGGCGCGTCGGAACTTAACCTCAAAACGAACAAACCTTCGCGTCTTTCCCGGCATTGTTGAACTCGATTTCGAACAGTGGATTGTCGGCGTGGCCGACGATCGCGAAATAGTAATTCGCGGTCATCGCGAAACGGCGTTACTGCGATACGCGACTTCTCCGTCACCGTTGGTCTTTCCAGCACGGCGCCGCCATGTTGATTCCGATCGATTCGAAACGTCACAGTCGCGATACTCGCGATTCGATTAAAGAACAATTGAAAAAAATAATTCGAAGAATGGAACATTTTAAAAATAGAACGTAAGATCGCGTTTTGGAGAAGGATGAAAGTTTTTGAAAACTAAAAATCGCATTTATTTATGTATTTTTCAACTTTAAAATTATTTTCCGCGATCATTTCTATGCGTATAAACTTCTGATAATATTGGATTACGTCGAAAAAAATATTTTAACCTGAATTTTTAATTTAAGAACACGCTATTTTCTTTTTAACTATCAATCGTTTATAGAGAATTATTTTATCTTCCCTCAATCGACAAGGTAGATTTTAACCTTAAAAAAAGCATCACTTTTGCTTTTAATGCATTATCGCCATTTTTAATATCAAATGATGATTTTTATTATCATTTTCTCATTTCGTATTCTAAAATGCATACATAAAGCTTATTTAAATTCCTATGGAATACTTTATTCAGCGAGTTCTTAGGGCGCATTCAGACCGTGTCAGAAAAGCAGAAGCCAATCAAAACTCTTACTTACAGTAAGCAGTATGTATTATAATAAATGTATTATAATACATACTGCTTACTATGAATGAGAATTTTGATTGGTTTCTGTTTATCTATTTTTTGCTTTTCTGCCAGTCTGAATGCACCTTTATGCCCTGTCTACACCGGAGGACAATCCTATTTGTGGCTCCTCATTTAATTACTCTTTTTTACTACTAGACTTAAATATGATTTTTACCCGTCTTCACTATGTATTCAGAAACACTCATTCATAGTCGCATGGGACAGATTTTTTGAGCCCCAGCCAACCAATAGGAAGAAAAAGAAGAAAATGTATTCAGATGTCCTCCGATGGAGACAGAGCATTACTCCAATTTCACGAAAAAAATTACGTAATTATTCTTTCTTAGTCGAACTTTAAGATCGTCAGTTGTTCCTAACAAAACGCGACGTAACGCTTTTAACATGTCCGGTGCACGAACGGCAATTATTTTCATCGACGATGATAGTCGACCGGCGCTGCGAAATGACAGAGTAGAAACCGCAAATAAATACGCGCGAGAAACGACAAGCGACGACAAGTAACAATCTCTTCTTTTTTTCAGGCGCGCGTGAACGGAAAAAAAACCGTGTTCTGGCGAGCGCGTATAATTTCGGATGAATCGACGAATAATCACCATGCGATAATGAAGAGATTACGCGGCAGACCGCGCGCGATAGGCACGCGCGGGCGCGCGCGCGCCGGATGGCCTCGTATCGCACGGCGAGTCGCCGCCTTCCCCGCGCTCGCTTCCTCGTGATACGACTGGATACGATGTGGAGCGAGATCCGCGGCGCGCCGGCCTCGCGTCCGCGAGTCGGTATGGAGACGGCCTCGGTGCACGGATGTTTTCCTACCAGTGTGTACGTACAATACGTCACGGCGCATATACGCGCGCGCGCGCGCATGCACGCTCGGCGCGCAAGGGGCTAGCAGGGGGACGGGAGAGCGAGACGCCGATTGTTATCGCCGCTGAATGCTCGCGGATTCCTTTGTGACTCCCGTTCGCGCTCGCGGGTCCCGACGCCCGCCGCAGCTCGGCGGCGTCATCCGTCTGCTGCCCGGATCTGCCGCGGGACGAGGAGAGAGAGAGAGAAAGAGAGAGAGATGTAGCCGCGAACACGTCGCGCGGCTTTAATCTCACCTGATCTCACCGATTGATCGCCGAACCGACGGTGTTCGGTTCCGGCATTCTCGACACAACGAAAACACGTTCTCGCGATAACCCGCACTTCTCGGAAGTTCGAAGAGGAGGAGGAGAAGCCGGATCTGGTGCTTTGTTTATCTCTCTTTCGTCGAGTCGAAGGAAGGTCCATCCCCGATGAGCCACGCGACGAGCATTCCCCAGCGTAACGTCGTCGGCTGCGCGACCTCGGCTCGCGTTTGTGAATGAAAACTCTCCGTTGCTCGCGCGAGGTGCATCGCGACGATGATATTGGACCGTAAATATTTGTCACGATCGTGCGAATGTTTGCGCAGCTGCGCAAATAAGTTGCTAAACGCGTGTTAATGAACGGGGGGGTGCATCGGCGTAACTTGTCGTTAGCTCGGCGATAGCGGAAACGAAAGTGGATGACTGTCGCGGGGAAAAAAAATGCTGCGCTCCGTTCTCATGTTACCGTGTATTACGCACGATTCGCTCTCTCTCTTTCCTCGCCGACAGCACTTCTGAGGGAATGCAGCGTCACTCGCGTTCGGCGGATCAACGCGCGCTCTCCCCCGCTTCACTCGCATACAGCGTACATGTGCGTGTAATTATGGGCATTGTATAATAGCAGACGGCTCGTTGCATATTTTGCTTTTCTGCGTTCGCACCTGGATTCAGGCACAATGATGCATTTCGTAATAAAAACTGCTTGGAGATAACGTGCCATGATAGCATGTTGACACGGCACTATCAGTAAGTCGACGGGACTTTAGTTACGACGATTATATCGTCGTCAAAAATCGTTTACGACGAGTCTGTTAGTACGTTCATAGAAACAAGTGCGTACATATCTCAAAAAAGTTAACGTAAAGATGTAGCGTTGTCTCCAGGTAGCTTTCATCGCGCTTTTTCTATCCTTTCTGCCTTGTGTCTTCAAGATTGTGTCTTCTTTTCATTTCAGATCCAGTCCATTGAATCGGAGAGATTGCATTACATCGGATATAGTCGTACACGCATCTCACATTGATATTCCTTACCAATCTTGTTTGAGTAAAAATAGAAGAGATGAGAAAAGATGTGCTCAGAGAAGATTATCTATCTTCGTGTGAATAGCAAGCTTAATGTACAATGAGCTTAGAAATGGCCTTGAAGAGTTTATTGTGTTACCGAAACATTTTGTTGATCAGGTATGTATATACAATTACTGAATGATAAGTTTAACTTGTTTACAAATTTACATGAATTTACATTGGAGTGGCTAGTTGAGAAAACAACATTAATTTTGATGTTATGGAATTAACAGCTACATAAAGGACAGCTAGAATGAAGTATATTACTTGAATGCAATACTTTGAAGAAACAATAATAAAATCACAATGTAACTTTATTTATCTGGTTATTTCTATAATATGATAATCATGTAAAACTACCCCAATAAAACAGTACGTAAAATCCACGTTAGCTCATGGATCTTGTATGGCAAGAACATGGATTTCAATACTGTTTTATTAGGGGTAATCCGATAAGATAATAAGATTAACAAGTTTGATTAGTCTGTAGATACGAGTCTGTAGATAGTAACAAGCAATAAATTTAATATATAAATTTTTACAAAAAATTGTACGGATATTGTGGCACCTCAAAAACGTTCAACATAACACTCTCTTTTTTTCTAATCACAAAGCTGTAATATACGTTTTTATACAACGTTTTAGATAATATTTAATAATTAAATATTTTATGTAATATTTTAGAGGACAATGAGATATAATACTATATCATGCATTTATAAAAAAAAAATGAATGCGAAGGAGACTGTAATTTATATTGAAGCATTTATAGTGTTATTGAGTTGAGTGACAATTTATATCATGGTGCAGCAGCGGCTTCCCAGCTTCGATAGTAAGTGTTTAGACCTTTTAAATAAATTTATTTTAGTTCTGTCTGATTTTATGTTAGTTCATAGTTTATAAATATGAAATTACATTAATTAGAAAATACAGCAATCAGTTTTTTATACAGGCGGTCGAAGTGGACGACGATTTATATTGACACTAGCTGCTGGAATGGTTTTTGGCTTCTTATCGGCATGCCTGCTTATCACGTCCACGAGAGATGTACCGCACATATTCAGTTGGGTGCCAGGCAGTTCTAGCTTTTCCAGGGATCCTCATCATTATTCGGAACTAGAGTCAGAGGTATGCAATGGTATATTTTATATTCCAAACAATATTTTTAAGAGATTGCTTATCGCTAAACCGATCAGTGGGGAAAATTTTAAAAATAATTTTTCTTTTCGAATAAAGTATATATAAAAAATAAATGTTTTCTTACAACCAGACAATTGTGAGATGATTTCTATATCTTATCGAATTTTCTTTAATAGATTGGTCCTGAAACAGAAGTAAAATTTCATGGTGATGATGAAGATTTCCACAAAGGAGAAGATAGAGTAGCTCAAGACATGGCCAAAAAAGTACGGGTTCTTTGCTGGGTTATGACAGGTCCGAAGAACCATCAGACTAAGGCTCGACATGTCAAAGCGACATGGGGGAAACGCTGCAATGTACTTCTTTTCATGAGTTCTGCGGCAGGTATTTCACTTACTAAAGATAAAATTTCTTTTCACTAGTGCTGTGGCGAGTATTTCAAACGTCATTAAAGATAAAACTTTCATAATTTCTGGGACAGATATTTCAAAGATAAGATATTATAATACATAGATAGGACGTTTGTATGATCTACTTATGCATTTGTTTCTAGATGCCAGCTTACCCACTGTAGTGTTACCAGTAAAGGAAGGTAGAGATAATCTGTGGGCTAAAACCAAAGAAGCGTTTAAATACGCTTATGAGAAGTACAAAGATAAAGTAGATTGGTTCATGAAAGCTGATGACGACACGTAAGTGTATTTTGTGTGCGATAAATTTTATCTTTACAGCTTAGTCACAAATGCATATACATACTGCATATACATTTTACATGGTCACGATTCATTTTATCTTGATGATGTAATTTACATAAATAACACAGTATACATAAGTAGCACAAATTTCTATGATTTTTTTTTATCTTTTGGTATTGGTGTTGGTATAAAAGATAAATGTAATAAATATATAAAATATTGAATAAATTAAGAAAAAATGGAAATACCTATTTGATAGAAAAAATTGAAAGAGATTATTTAAAATAAATAAAATCAAAGAAGTTACGTTACTGTATACATATCTAGATATAAATATATAACTAGAAAAAATTATATTTTGGATTTATGTGCTTTCAGATATGTGGTAATAGAAAATTTACGATACATGCTATCGTCATATAATCCAAATTCGTCATTATACTTTGGATGCAGATTTAAACCTTTCGTAAAACAAGGTTACATGAGCGGTGGCGCGGGATATGTACTTAGTAAAGAAGGCTTACGTAAATTCGTGGAAGAGGGCTTACCTGATAAAACCAAGTGCCGACCAGATAACGGCGGTGCGGAGGACGTGGAGATGGGAAAATGTCTTGAAAAGATTGGCGTACGCGCGATGGATACCAGAGATCCTCACGGACGCGGTAGATTCTTTCCGTTCGTGCCGGAGCACCATTTGATACCAAATCATGTAGACAAGAGTTTCTGGTATTGGAAGTATATCTATTATGATACCAAGGATGGCTTGAACTGCTGTTCGGATAGTGCTATTTCATTCCACTACGTGTCACCAAACATGATGTACGTGCTAGAGTATCTGATTTATCATTTAAGGCCATATGGCATCAATCATAGTCTGGAGAGACCTTCTCCAGACCGACTGTCAACGTTGACCGAATAACTAGTCTGTACACTGTCGTAAATAGATCGTAAGGTTCTATGATTCTTGTTTTATACATGATACTAGTCCATTCGAGCCAACGATATAATGTAATATATTCTCAGCGGATAAAAGTGTGATATATCGTACTTCTTAAATAGATGAAGTCTTTATACGTATCTGTGTTGAAATTAGGACACTATGGCCATAATGGATATAGCTATAGTTTAGAATAGAAAGGATAGGGAAATAGTGCAAGCACAATAGATATGCGTCGTGGTGATTCAAAATTTCACTGTTTTTTTTTTAGCATTAAATTATGTGTTAAATTTGTAAGATGAGATGTGATAATAACTTTTTAAGCTTTTTAAACTTTTATCTAACTTCTAAATAAAATGTGTGAGCCGAATAAATCTCATATTTTATTGCCATGTATATGACTGAAGATATCTTTTTTTTTTTTTTTAAGTAATGGATAAGAAAATACTTTCAATGTTAAAAATGTAGATGTAGATTAACAGAAGAATATAAAGCTTAACATGTGTATATGCTTAATAGCAAAAGCAATTATTTGAGCGAATAATCCAATTATTTGCACTTGTTTTTTGTAAGTATATCCACAGAAGCAAAATGCATCTTTTTCTATGTGTATCTACTGTGCTTGCAACATAATTTCTTGGGCACTGCAAATACAAGAGAGAAATCACATATGTAATTATATATATATACACATAAAACTGTATTTCGTAATATTAATATAATAATGGTAATAATTTTAATAATAATAATAATATTCCCAATAATGACGTACTACCCAGTAATAAATACTATAGATACAGAGTGAGTGTGGGTGAGTAAATTAACCAATTAATTAGGGAGTTAGGGGTTCTATGTACAAGTCATATTTGTACTATGCGACTGACGCAATTGGCCACCGTGGCTCCACTCAGACGCGCCCCACATTTCTCTTCGTGTCTTTTCTTCTTTTTTTCCCCATTCAAAGTTAAACTGGAGGAAAACAATCTTTGCATAACTGGCTCGTTCTCTCTTCATTCTCTCGCTTGCTCTCTTTCTCTCTCTCTCTCTCTTTCACTCTTGCGGTTATTTCCCTCTTTCATTCTCAATTATCTAATCTCGGCGATGTCTCACTTCATAAATTATTTAAAAACAATATTTTACACTATAATGTATGTATAATATATAGAGGTCACCTAATCCGAATAAAATTTGTCAAACAGCATCGAAAAATTGCGCTAACGGGTCCAGGAAACATGATAACAGCGACCCAGTGCCGCGCGAGCATAATATAATATTATAATCGTCATACTTATCTCACACCAGGGGCTTGTACGAGGCATCGCTTATAAAAAAGAAGTCCACCTCTCTTTTTTTATATCATCTATATAAAATTAAAAAACAACGTAATATCATTTATATTACTTCGTCGTCATTAATAATAAAAGCTTTGTACAAAATTCAATTTACAATTAAAAACTTTTGGTTACGTAATTTTCCTATAGAGATTCTGATTTGTAATTCAACTATCTATCGATAGAGAGGCAATCGAAAATCATTTTCTTATTATGCACTCTCTTTTTCACCTTCTTTCTCTCTCTCTCTTGCTTGCTCGCGCTCTCTTTCTTTCATTCGTTTTCATTCGCTTTCACTCGCTCGTTCGTGCGTGCTCCTCTTTTTCTATCTCTTTCATGCTATCTCTCGTTATTCTTCTCTTTCATTCTCATTCTCTCCTGCCCTAGCTCTCTCTCTTTCTCACAGTGTCTCTCATTGCTTGCATCTTCGCTTCTACCATTCGCAAAGTCTCACATTTGCTTTCGCTGGCAATCGTCATATTGGATGCACAGTTCATTTTTCCTTACGAAATACGAGATACGATCATAAACACAAAGTACAATCTATTTCGCCTGTTATAATAGAAAAATGGTAAAGAGAGTCGCTGTTCGTTCTCATCGGATTCTGCATTTTCAGCCGTTGCATTTTCATTGCGCTAACTTGTGTATTAATTAGAGAGAGTCCGAGTAAAAAAGGCTCGGTCCTCTTCACATATGGTCGAGAAGGATCGTACTCTGTACCTAGACAATCTCTTTCTCTCTAAGTACCTAACTAATGTAGTATAGGTAAAGGGCATAGGAAATCAGTTGCTCTCGTAAAGCCCCGAGTGACGGTACAATAAGGAGTGCGTGAGAGAGGTGCATATACTGCACTACAACGGGAGAGGGTGTGGGTCAGACGAGAGCTGCCGTTGCATGGTAGAGATGCATGAGCGCCTGTACGTGCACTGGTAAGCAGGACAGTCGATCCTTGGTGTTTGCATCCAGCGCAAGCCACGACAGTGCGTTGTACCCTTCCAACACGTACCTATTAATCACGTAAATCACACGATAACAAACGATTTCCGCGCGATGGGATTATGAATATCGAAAATTATGAATATCATCGCAAATGCATACCTGAGCACGTCAGTGGTGTACTGCGAGTCCAATGGATGAGCAGTGGGTGCGTTTTGCTGCTGAAGTAAATCGTCGCTGTTCTGTTGTATCGCGGGACTGTGCAGGTGTAACGCGTTCTTCAGGAATACCGGGCAAACATTTTCGAGATGCGGACAAGCTGCCCAAAACCATGGTGGCATTCGTCCCGTTGGCGCAGTCGATACTAAATAACCGAGAGCGAGTGGTTGTTGTAGAAGCGTACCAACCTCTTCTGCTTGCTCAGTCGTCGCTAACTGTGAATAATATAAATTTTCACATAAGTTTGAGCGACACATAGAAATATAATACAGCCATAAACTTAAAAAATATTTAAAAAAAACTTACTCTTGGCGTATTACTGCACGGAAATGGACTACCAGGCCCATCATGATTGCCTAAGCCTGATCCGCCGCCGTCTCCTCCATGCGGCGAACCTTCAGGGCGATGCGGACTTCCGCCTGGACTTTGTCCACCACCTGCGCCCGGCTCAGGCCAAACGTTAAAAATGTCGTTGAAGTCGCCCATTCCTTCCATGCCTTCCGGCATGTCATCGTTTAGAGCGGAAAATAATTCGTCGTCTCCTAACTCGGGTACGTTGTGTTGCTCTTGAAATGCAGTCTGCGACGACTAAAATGTGCCAAAACAACAGCAACGTATAGTTTGATCGTATCCAAGAAAATAATGTAACTTATTTATTGCATATATAATTAAAGTTCCTTACCTGAGTGGTAGCGGATGTGGGGAAAACAAGTATATGAGTACATGTGACATCTTGCGGTGTGGATAACTGGCAGTTTACTGATGCCTGACTGAATCTTTCATCGGGAGTAAATTGATCGGCCATTAATCTCAAAGTGGAATCCGGCTCGAGTGAGACTAAACACGCACTGAGTACGCAAGGTGCCGCCGAAGGATATAAGAGACTACACTGTCCGCATATCTCTTTCAAATGCTTTGAAGCTTTCAAAAGTGCTTTTCTAGAAAGTAACCAACTCCATCCTTTCAATTCACCATGTCCAATGCGTCCTACTCGACCCACAACCAATCTCCAAGGTTGTACCTACAATAAAAATAATTTAAGTGAGTCTCACAAAAAATGAAATAGTACTTTTAAAATGAATAGTATGTAATGACAAAAAAAAAACAAACATATTTAATAAGAATAAAGATTACAATGGGAATCGCGATTTTTCGTAATAGCAAGTATTTAGATATCATTGACTTTAATTGATGTAAATTTATTGTAAATTTTTTACTTACACCCTGGGACATTACGCCCAGTATAAAGTCCATGAGTTTTTGAAGACCAATGCGCCTAGCCGAGGCGCGCTTTCTTCTTTTCCTATTAGGTATGTCGATGTTAATCGTAGCGGTTTCGAAAATTTCACCTCTATCATCGGTTGCAGCCGCCAATAGCCAAGACTGATCTTCGCTCAAACAGTAGCTCAGGTAGAGCACCGCGCATTCCTCGGGTCTTGGCATGCCGAACGATTCGGGAGCTTCGCTTTTCGCCCGCAGTGGTGCTAGCACGAAGGCTGGCGCGTAAAGACGATACGGTGCCCTGTTCCGTTCCTGATAATTGCATAATTGCAAAAATATTATTAAATGAGTAAAAACAATTTATCATGGATACTAATTCCACGTTGATATGCGGCGCACAAACGAAACTCGGATCAAATTAACAATCACGTGGCAAGCAGTCGATCTAACAATGGAGTCTTACATCTTTACTCTTGAGGAAGAGATCCGCAGCGGCAGCGGTACCGAAACCAGTGAGGCTTTTTACTGTAGAATTATGATTCAATAATCGACGTCCTTGCAAGAAGACATTCACCGCCAAGGCCCTCGTTTCGTCTTGAATTTTTCGTCTTTCTCGAGCTCGACCTAATTCCATTATGCTCTCCAAGGATATTATCTGAAAATGTATTAATCGCAATTGTCAAAACATAAAAACATAATTTAGAATTCGGAGTTTTTAAACTATTTATTCTTCATCGTGAAGATTCTGTACTGGAACTTTAGTTATTACCTGAACGTGAATATTTGACCTCATGTTCTCAGGCATGCTATTGATCGCGGAAGAGTAAGCTCTGAGTAGAGCCAGAATGGCGAGCCGTCGTCGATCGGGATCCTCGGTGCCGCCTAATGAGAAAGGCTCGACAAAATAGACAACAATGGCTGGAGGTTCGATCTCCTCCTCGTCCGGACCTGTGGTCGTCGTAATCGGTGTCGTGTTGTTTGTGGTTTGCGAGGTCGGTGTCGTATTACCAGTTGTATTAGTAGTGGTCTGATTCGTCGCTGTGCTCGAAGAGGGAGTCTCGCTCCTCGGATTCTCTCCTTCTGCAAGAGAACGAATCTCTAGACCCAACCCCAGGCACATATCGTTAAAATTAAATCCGATGATCGATGAAACATACCGACAGACTCGGGTTTGGTTGTTAATACATCAGGTGTAGCCGGCATTGTATCGGGAACAGGTATTGTTGTGGATTGCTGTTGCTGCTGTTTGTTAGCCGGTTGAGAATCACCAGGATCCAACAAACTACGGTCTTGTATGACTTGCGTCAGATACGGAGCCAATCGATGATTACACACCTGGGCGTACAATCTTAACAGTTCGCCTATATGATTCTCCCCCAAAAACTTGAACCAATCGTCTATCGGTTGTTTCGTAAGTTTCTGCACGGTTGATTTTCCAACACGCAGAATTCCATCGCGTAATTGTTTCGAAATTGGCGTATGTTTTCCTAATCGGCAAATCTGCGACGAATTAAAGATCGAAGTTTTAAACTATATTCCCTTAAATTGGAGACAAAATTAATTGAATGAAACGTGCAATAATCACAAATTGAACATAATAAAAAAAACTAAAAAAAAAATTTTTTAAATACATTTTAGAAAAACTGAAAAAAATGTTAATAACACTAAACAAAATAATTCTTCCGAGCATTTCAGTGTCAAAGTAAAATTTATATAAATTTAACAATCTTGTACTTACCTCGTACGTGCAGGAAAGCTCCCGGAAGAATGATTTGACTCTATTGACGATACAATCGCTATCGGGTGCGACGACCACGTAGGCAACGTCCCTGGGCCCGGCGAATGGTTCTAACGACAATTTTTCCCAGAAGCAAACTGCATATGGCGACAATGACAACCAATCGCGATCATACCCGACGACTAGAGCGGGTATCGGTTGTGGCTCGCAACGATCATCGGTGCCACGGCCGGCCAAACGATGGAACTGTCGCCAGGTGAGCGGTCCGGTAACAGTATATGGCGCCTCCCACATGCGTGTCGTACACTTTTTCTGCACCGCGTCCTGGAGCAGCGGCTGCAACGATCTCATCATTCGCACGATGTCGCCGCTACATTGGGGACCTCGCGCTCTGAGGAACACCCACCGATGCACGCCACTCACGCGCGTCGCCCTCTCATTGTGCGTACCGTCGAGCTTGCCTTGATCAAGCGCGGCAACGCATACCTCGTTGCCGTCATTGAACTCCAGGGTGTTCACCGTCGGCGTCAACGTCGGATAGCTTTTCACGGTGGCGCATATCCTGGCCGCTCTGTACAGACTGCTCGCTGAACTTTGGACGATCAGGCACTGCTCGCGCAGTAACTCGAGAACATTCGGTGGTATCGTGTCGAGGCCATCTGGGGTCGCTTTCGCTCCGGGACATGCGATCGCGGAGAGCGAGCCCTTCTTCTTCTCCGTTGGATCTTCGGCGACACCCGTGATCTCCATCTCGTCTTCATAGAACAGACCCGCTCGATGCGCCAATCGACGATTCACCACGGCGCTGAAGCCACAACTACATCTGATTTGATCGTCATCCTGGAAGAGCGCGGTACCCACCCACGAATTGCTAAGGTAAACGCCCGCATCGGCGCCCTTGATATTGCCTACGACCTTGGGCCCAGCATTGCACACACATAGACTGCAACTGTCAAAGTTGTGATCGCGGAAGATATTGAGCGCGGTGTCACCCAGGAGAATGTTCACTACGAGGGAATTTGATTCGGGCGCGCGAGCAGGTCCCGGTGTATCCGCCTCGATGCTGTTGAGATTTTTATTGAGATACGAGGAAGTGGTAGACGTAGCTGGGCTAGGTTGGTCATACGGAGGTGGTGGTGGTCTACCGGGCAGAGTGTTTGAACGATAAGGTGGTGCCGGACTTTGTGGACAAGGCTGCTGCTGTTGCTGCTGCTGCTGCTGCTGTTGTTGTTGTTGCTGCTGCTGCTGCTGTTGATGCTGCTGCTGTTGTTGCTGCTGCTGCTGTTGTTGTTGCTGCTGTTGTTGCACTGATCCGGGCCTGGTTGGTGGAAGAGATTTGTCCGCCTGATTGGTGGAAGCAGGATTGCACTGCCAGGAAGGTCTGTACACGCAGTGCGATGGCAGTGTGATGGATGGCAGAGATTGGCTAGGCAGATTTGTGAGGGGTGCGTATTTGGAAGAACCGACCATCTTGCTGATAGCCGCCGGCTTGAACACGTATGACCAATCGTCAATTGGCTCTTCTTGTGGAGAGCCCATATTAGGATAGATGTCGGGCAGGTGTCTGAGTGGTCGCGAAGGCATCAGCAGCTCAGTCTGGTCCATAAGGGGGTCACTCAGCTGGCAAGGTGAGGCAACAGGATTATGCTCCAGAGAAGGAGGAGTCGGAAACATTTTAGATAGTTCTTCCGGTCGTAGAACCGTAACTCCTCGATTATTCTTGTTCGTACCGTCCACCCTTGTTTCCTCGTGTAATCCACCAGACTTGTTCGAGCCTGGCGGCGTTTGTATCTGTAGCTGATTCAGATTCTGTGAACATAAATGCATCTTATCCTCCATCTATTACGATTTTCAAGCACTTTGGTGTCGTCTATTTTTCTTATTTGTCCTTGGGTCATATACAAAATTACATCAGATACTTTTAACATATAAACTTAAACTTACCGTTTCGTCACTGGAAGTATCAGGATCAGAGTTGTCGAATATTTGATCTAAATCTTTGTAGGATGGCTGGAGACCCTCGCTGGTGAAAAGAGATCCTGGTTTAGTTGGATCGTCTCCTCGTCGTCTGAGACCGTCGACATTCGTGCCATTTTCTTCGCCTGTCGCATCGAATTCGTATGGATCTGTTCTTCTTCCAACACATTCGCCCTGATATCACAAAATATAATTTATCGTTAATCTACAATATGTCTTACAAATGAAGAAGCCAGCTGGGTACTTGCGTTAGAATTGAAGATAATTCAAAATATTTTGTAATCTTTGCAAATAAAATTTACAAATGTTACCTTAAAAACACATTTAAATTAATGTAATTACACACATAATCATTTTCATATAAATACTAAATGTTTTCTCAAATAAAGAAATTTTTTGTGCTTATGTTAATAATATTTTATTTTATTCTGCATATTAGAGGTAAAGCATATCAATTGTAAATTTTTAATAACTCTCCCTCTTTCTTTCCTACATTTTATGAATAAATTATATAATATTTCTCTAAAAAGACTTCAACACTTAAGAGAAAGATTGAAATTACCATTTCTACAATTTAATAAAAATATGAATATTTTCGTAGCGTATATTTAAAAACATGGTTAAATCTAATGCATTTCGATTTCTTTTCAATTAATAGTAGATGTTACTTACAACTGCAACAGGTTCTTGTTTAATTTCCAGCTTCGGAGCTTGAGAAGATTGGAGCGTTTGAGAGTTCATCGGTGGGTACAGAACGTTGCTTCGATTAATCGGAGGGCCACTGATGTTCATGGATTTGAAACGCTTCACGGGATGATTCAGCCAAGCCTCCTGGAGCGAATAATCGTAGAGCCAGGATAGCGGTTGCTCGTCTTCCAAGAGAGCACCTTCGTACTCTCGGGACACCAAAATTGGTCGTTTCAATATCGGTCCAGAAACCGATGGACTGTGCACTTGGTTGTTGCACGCGGAAGAAATGGACTTGGGCCCTTGCGACGGGGTTAGGGGTGGGGCAGTGTTTGTATGACTTGGTGGAGGCTGCGGGCTAAGAGTCGGCATCGTTGGTTCCGCGGGCGGGACCGACGCCGGCTCGGAGTGCGGAGTCAGAAGGGGCGATGGTGCCGGGGAACCTGGTGAGCCGACCGACGGCACCGGTAAGCAATCTCCTCCCGTTGGTGGTCCGCGCGAGTAGGAAGGTGGACCACCCGGTGGTGTACTAGGTGCTTCCGTTCTACTCAGTACCGACCTACTCAATTTTTAAACATATTGATTACGTAAGGATACGTCCTATGATATTTGTCATTAGGGTGGTAAGAAAAAAATGAAAGTACTCATATCGAGTATCAAAGAATGAGAAAAAGCATTGAACAGTATATTCTGATACAGGGAAGACCAGTCTAAAATCTAAAATCAGAGTATAAAAACAACAAACAATATTTCTCAAAAATAGATTATTGAAGTGTTATTTTAGACTATAGTTTTCCCTACATCATCATTTCTAATATTTTAGCGTTAGCGTAGAACAACGATATTATTTTTGTAAATTTCTCTCAATATATTAATGATGTTACTGAAGTAATAACTTTGTATGGCGTATTACTGAGACGATGAATTGTTTAAGAAAAAGCATATGCCGCGTATGTCAAAATACTGAAGTGTGCATGAACATGAATAGAAGTCTGTTATATGTTATAGATGGACGTAAAAAACGACAACTTATAGGGCAAAATAAAATGCTAGAAATATCGAACAATATTCACATGCAAAGCATATACTATTTTCTATGTATATTACAAGCAAATAAATAACTCAATTGAGAGGAAGATATATGCTGAAGTGCACTACCAATCATGTGTAAATCTCAGATCCCATTTGCTACCGAAGCATGCGCATGATAATTATTTTCAAATCGATAGATTGTGAGTGAAAGTTTATTAACCGAGTTCTTCCTTTTGTTTTTTTTTTTTTTAAGTAATATAGAAATTCGTTGAGGAAATATATTTGTTGGTATAAATTTGTTACAGAGCTACTCGTTGCTGTCAAGTACAAATCTGTACTTACTACGTTGTATTAGTACATGTAAAAAAATTGGTAACCTTATACCGTAGAATTCACGTAACATTGACATTAGGAGGTCCCATTTACCCACTGAAAAATTCTAAATACTCTGTGAGATATATTTGCACAGTTTTACACGTCTCAAATGTAAAAAAAATATGTATATATATATTAGTTTGACATTCATTTTCCTTCACGCGCGACTTGATCGCATTTAAAAAGACACATGCCTCGCACCTTTGTACAGTTAAAATGAAATTCTGATTAATACGTTATATTGTGCATCGAGTTATTTAAATATATTACATAATGGAGCTGTCGAAAGCGATGAATCTGCATGTGAAGTTATGGAGGATCATTACGATCGTAAAACTGGCGTTATTGCAGTGATTGATTAAGAGAAATGATGAAAATGATTTCTTTCTTCCTTCATAACTGGGGGCCTAGAAATTACCCACCTGGGGGCATTAGCAGGGACAGAGGGACAAGCGTCCCACTGAGTGGTAGACCGTCGGTGAAACGGTACGACCCTCCGTCCACCTTTATCTACCCTCTCCCTCTGAATCTGAGAGGAGGCCAGGCTCTTCCAACCCCCGGGGGTCGTATACCTGCAACCGATGCATTTAACATCTCGTTTCCTTGCGAACGCATCTCCTCAATCATTTTACCTTATAGAATCCTGAAGTAATAATTCATATATCAATGTGAAATTGCATATATAAAGACCAGTTTAAAATCTGTGACGCGATAAAATAATACATGTTTGTTCTTTTAAACTACTCTGATGATGAATGTCTAATCATTTATTTTAAGAAAATAGTCCAAATGTAAACAAAAAGCTAAACGAACTTTACAAATTAACACTTTTTGTAAATTGTTTAAATTATTTCAAATAGTAATCTTACTATTAATATTTTTCTTTTTCATTTCATTATCATCAGTTTTTATTAATAAATATTAATCACTATAAATATTAATCACTTGCTAAACCAAATTTTGAATGTCATTATATTTTAAATTATTGGTATAAAATGCTATATTTTCTAAAATTAATGACTACAAAAAATAACATTCGCATACACAAGTATCTTGACAGTTATACTATTTTTCAAACATGAAAGTTAAGCAATCACATATTCAAATGTCAAGGAAGAAGTATCTAAGATTATATTAACGGTATGTCATTTTAAACTAGTCTCCATTGATTTAAATAAAAAATACAGCGACTGTAGAAATTACAGTCGATGTTTTCATTTCTTAAATACAATACTTCAGGTCTCTTTAGTTATTGGTTGAATTCGTACTACATTTCATTAATACTCGGTTCTAAACAATATGTTTTTCTTATAGAAGCTCAAATGCAACACATGATAGTATTAAAATCTTTTATTTTATTGCAATGCTGCTAAAATAGTCAATAAAATTATGTTTGCGTGTTTGGTCTAAAATTATAAGTAAAAAATTTAACTGGCTTTAAATGTAACTTTATAATAAATGCATTAATAAGCTTGCTATTAAGAATTCTTGCATTTGAGCCATCTGTTCAAAGACTAAATTTCCATGCACACATTACAACAGCCATCACACAATACTACTTATCTATAATAATTTGGATATTCTACTATTCTATATTCTGTGCTATTACATGCAAACAAAAACCAATATGATGGCAAATTTTACTAACATTATTCAACTGACGCAATGTATAGTAAAAATTAAATGTTTACTATTACATTCAATGTATTATGAAAAAGATGATAATTGATTT
This sequence comes from Tetramorium parvispinum, assembly GCA_011638315.1. Taxonomy (NCBI): domain Eukaryota; kingdom Metazoa; phylum Arthropoda; class Insecta; order Hymenoptera; family Formicidae; genus Tetramorium; species Tetramorium parvispinum. The sequence continues at coordinate 11,728 of VBVR01001289.1, read as the reverse complement.
TGGTTTGATATTAACCATCATCAATTAAAACAGTTGAAAAAACTTAATAAAAAGGTTACGTAGTAAACAATTAATTTTTTTATATATAATCGAAATCTAAGAAACAGGAATCTAAGGATAGTGTTTTGCACAATGCAATAAAGTCGGAGTAAAAAGAGCCGTGAACTTCCGTTATTCTTACTTCGAACATGAACAGGTACAGGAAGACTTTTGCGTCGGTTCCACGAACGTCCAGGTTCCAGGTTCCGTGGAAGATTCTGTCTTGGAAGCAGACACCGGTGAACTCAAAGTACATTCTGCCCATACGCGTTCCGGCAATTCGGTAGCTGCGCTCAGTTCCTGTTGCGTTAAGAGTGGTCGCTCGCAAGTGACGGGGCTGCTTGGCGGCGAGAGAGGAGTTTCGGGTGGCGTATCATCCATATCCGTAACCAAGACGTAACAAGAAGGATAACGCATGCGCACGCCACCGACGAGGACCTCCACGAGGGGTGGAAGCCCGGTCTCTGAGTTACTGCCGGTACTGATCGGATAGAAGTGTTTCCACTCTTCGAGAAGTTGACTGTCCATACGGCTCACCTGACCCGTCAATGTGCCCGCTAGTCCGTAAGGAGCTAGGATCACTGTAGAATAAGATAAGAAATACATTGACGTTGATAACGATCAAATTTTCATCATGCCAATTACGGCTGTAGAGGCCTTATCTCTGCGTAATAAGCAATATTTACCTTTAACGCCGGATTGGGAGGTCTGGGTACGTTGTAGACATGTCTTTGTAAGGTGTCGCACCGCAGGATGCTGCCTGACGTCCACACTTGCGCACACAGTACTTTCTCCGTGAACGAAGAATGCAAACGAGAACGACAAGTGGCTGCTGCAAATATAATCAAAGAATTTAAAGATTTATCGATCAAATCAATACTGTATTTTACATCGTGAGAGTACTTTATACTATGTACTTTGTACACTTGGTGTGTTGTACTCCTTATCACATTAAATTGGATACACTTAAGACATCCTATTTACGTATCTGCGCGTCATGTGTGTTTAATCCTTCACATTAAACATTTACAAATATCAAATTATCGGATATAACTCATTCCAAGCATTCATTTCATGATAAATATTTGTATACTTATTTTATAATGAAATATTTAAATTTATGTACATGTTGAACACGCTATTGTATGTCTTAAATGTGTCTAGCTTTATGTAATCAAGCATACACGATGCACCGAGCGTTCTTATTGAGAAAATGTAAATTCTCAAAATAAAATAAAAATGTCATTAACTCTCGAAAATATTTTGCGATACGCAGAACGCAAGATAACAAAGATAATATTATTAAACAAGCGTTTACCTGCTACAACGGTGTTTTTCGTAGCCATTGTAAGGTTGCACAAACCACTTTCCTAAGCGAACGAAGTCACGGGATAGCAAACACCGTTCAATCAAGTTATGCAGAGCCTTGAAAAGAAGTGACCGGCATTCGTACGACAATCCGCTTTCCCAAGAACCCTGCTCGCTTTCTGTAAATGACAGTAAATAATAAAATTGTGAAGCAGAAGTTAAACCGCGTCGGCGCGTCGCGGTTTAACGTTCCTCCCCTCATACTCTGTACAATGAACGGCGTAGAGGAACTAGAATACTTTAATGCGCGCTTAGTATGACGATCGATTTCTAAAAATACGCGGAAATAACGGCTACACATTGCTACTGTTGTTCCAATTAAGCAGGAAAGAGCGATACATCTTCTTTCGACCCTGCCAACGAATATGTGTTTAATTCTCGCTTCGGTATCGCGCGTTCAATGATCATAATCGCAAGAACGCGACGAAGCAAGCGAAGTCCGCTCTCATTTAGCGGCGTAAGCGTCCGAACGGCGGCGAAATTTAGCGTGAAAGTAATGCGATTCGCGTGTAAAATCACAGCGACGTCACGCGTCGAGCGACGGTGAGCGTTTCGCGGAAGGCAGAGGAGAAGTTGGCCGAGAAAACAGAAAAGTTCTAGAATCCCCGAGTCGCGCCAGCTTTCCCCTGATTTTGTTCTCACGTGAACGAGTACGCTTCGGAAACGCGAGGAGGTGCGTAGGATCTGCAAACTCGGGGAGCCCATTCGGGACGCGCGCGAGCACGATATTACGCACTTTTCGCTCCGCGGGTTTCACGAACTCACGACCGTTGAAAGATGCGATCTCTCGGCCCAGATGCGCGCTTCCCTCTGACTACAACTATGTACGGAAATAATTTAACGCGAGATATAATTTCGCGAGAAAGTCGTGTAATCGCAAAGTCAAATCTGGCTCGTTCGGTCTTCTACAACAACACGCAGTTGCAGCGACGTTGAGAATCACTGGGTGGGAGAACACGTGTTCTGTCGATCGATATGACCGGAGCCTGAGGGAGTTGCATCTCTCGTGGACCACTAGCCGCGGTGGTCTCGCGCGCTGCAGCCTGGCGTCTCCCAAAATCCAAATGTTCATCGAGAAACTTCCATTCGCGATAATCGTACGTGAGATCGATGGTAAAATATTTCATTCTGAGAAAGTAGAGCGCCGCTGAGGCTCTATTACTATCTATCTCAATATTAATTATCGCACGCATTAACTGGTCGGGATAGAAAAGAAAACAAGAACGTTACGTTTATCAATCCTACGCTCTACGATTAAATTAATAGTTCAAAAATATTCTCCTCTGGCGAAGGAGATCAATATCCGATAAGAGCAAAGGTGCGCTCGAGGGACGCGCCTTATCTCAATTCTCCGACGAGTCGAACGATCAACCGCCTTTTTTTTTTAGCCGATAAACTGTCGCGACTGTCACCGTCGTGGCGGCTGGCCACGTTTTCAGTCTTAACGGTTCACCGTGCGGTCGAACGGCCGCGGTTTCGCAATTGGTGCACTCTCCAGCAGAGCAGAGCAGAGCAAAGCGGCGCGGCGTGGATGCACAACACGGCAGATCTATACGTTGCGCGCTGCAACGAGTTGCAGACAAGTGCATGGTTCAGCGACCTCGCCGGTCGAGAAACGCCGCCGGCCGGGCCTCAGTCCGGCGCGGCTCGAACGCTGGTCCGTTGCACGACGACGACGTTACTGCCCGTCTCACAGAGGCACAGGATAATCGCGCCGTCGTCGGAGTTTAAGTAGAGAAACTTGAGCGTTAAGAAAGAAAACTTAAAGACGAGCGAATCAAATCTCAGCATTTCTCTCGCGAGCTAATCTATCATTTCAAAGAACATTTCGACCGATTAATTTCGTTCGTTGCTCGAAGCTCCGAAGTTTTTCGAGAGAATATTTTACTGATTGTCAATCTGAATGCAGACAATAACGTACGAAAAATTTATCTACAAGTATAAAGAAAAGATTTTTTTTTTCACTTGGAACGTTACGACTCGATATATCTACGACGAGAAAACGAGAGCTTTAATTTGTTAAATCGACTGGTCACGGTTGAGCGTACGCTCCTTGACCTAATCTAATCACGAGAATTGTGATTAGTCGGTTCGCTTGCTGCTTTAAAGCTTTATCGCGTGTCCCCCGGCTTTAGACTACGCAGGTATCCTCAAACGAGTCTGGCTAGGCTTGTCCGTCTCCGAGTTTTTATTTCAACAAACTTATCGACGCGCAAACCTACCGCCTTTACTCACGACGAGACTGTAGAGACAAAACGTAGAAAGTACGAAAAAACGTCTTGAAAATTCGCGATATTATTCTAAGGCTAAGCAGCAGGCTCGCATTGCAAAACAAGCAGAATCGTTTGATAGCCCGAAGGAAGGAAGCACGCAGTGATAATTTTACGTGTGATTCACGGGCTAACGCGCTTATACACGTCACTGCTTATCGCGGTGATCTAAAGACTAAAGCGAGTTTCACTTTTAATCATATTCCTTTCCACCCCGCCTTCCGTAACTTGTTGTCTCTAGTCGACGATATCGATAGGAGGACGTGTACATATATAGTCTATAGATCTCGTGCACAGCTTAGGAATTTTGTCCGTCGAGCACGTCTGCAAATCCGTTAACGCAACGTGGTCCCTTCGTGTCTCTTACGTGTCGAAACTTCCTCTTGGAAAGTACGTAATAAAAGTTAGCTTAGTCACGGTCTTCTTACTGGCGTTAGGTAAAACACCGTACAAAGGCGTATAAACATCGCGTAATTGCTACTTCCAGTCCGGTGTACACAACAACCGTACATCGTGCTTGGATTGAAATTATCAGTTTGCATCGATCAAACAACGACGTCGGTCATCTTCGCGCGAACACTTTTCGTCGTCCTTGGACGTTCGTAGCGGTTTTAATTCACGGTTCGCTGTTTAAAAAAAATAATAATAGTAATAGCTTCCAATGGAGGATAACATAATAATCGCAAAATTCATCGTGAATACTTTGAAATAACTCGCGGAACAAGTTGGGAAAGTAATCTTTCGCGTTCCTCCAGCTCGTCCGCATGTAAGCCAGAGAGTTTCTCACGTTATCCTGGCTCGACTTCCGCGACCAGCTCGGCACGCGCGTTTCCGGGCGCGCGGTCGAGACATACTCACCGCAAGCGATGAGCTCCGGCGATACCAGGCCGGAGAGATCGGGTTCCTCGCCGTACCAGAAGATCCAGAGCTCCTTGGCGGCGGTGAGAGAGAGTGGCGGGGGCGCGGGCGAGGGCGCGATGCCCAGGTCGAAGATGCCAGCCCCGGGCGCCGAAGCGGCGGCGGTGGCTGCCGCCGCCGGGCCGGAGGTGGCCGGCGTGGCGGCCACTCGTCGCCACACGCACAAAATGTCACCAGCTAAACATCGCGAGAAACTCGACAGCACCGGGTCCTCGAGGGGTGTGCCGCCGAAGCCGCCGGCCACCTCGCCATACACGAGTTTTCTCCATTTGATGCCGCAGAGGGATGTCTGTCAAACAATTAACGATGATTAGTAATCGGCGGGCAATCCAGGACAGAGGGGAAGGAGGGAGTAATCTCGAGATCGCGTTAGGGACTTGCGAGAGGGTTGTGATTTTCAGCGGAAATTAACGCGAACGCACGGAATATCTCCCTGCCTCGTGATAATGCTGTACATTTAGGAAATAGACTCGTGATCGCTAATTATACCAGGTGACGTATACTTTTCTCGATATATCGGAAGTAAGGGGTTTCCCAGAAATTCCACATTCTTGCTTTGCAATCCCACGCTTAATCGTGATAGATAGCTCTGGGAATCCCTTTAGCTCCTCTGCTTTCTTTCCCAAGTATTATCTGTTTGATAAGTTAAACAGATAAATAATTTAAAGATAAAAATGCACAGATAATACACTCATCAATACTCTTTTTTTTCTACAGCAGTCCTGAACGCACGAATGCAACTGCATGTATGTAGTACTTATGTGAACATCTAGTAATGACGAAAAAAAAAAAAAAGAGTGAATGATATCGAACGGGATCACTCTGATCTAACGGCTGTTAAAAATCATCCACGTTCCGTTAAGTTCACCGTTGCTGCTTAATTCGCGATAATGAGGTATCTAGTTTTCTAGATCTTTCGCAGCAGTCGGCCAGATCCGTCGGCGGGGTATCAAGCCGTGGCCGTAACACCGGATGAAAATGCGAACGTAAAAATTTGCGCGCGCGCGCTTACCGAACAAAAGATAACATTGGCCGTGAACGAGCGGTCGGCGGCAATAAAGTCTTCGCAAACGGAGACGTTAAATCGCAAGGTAATAAATTATCCTTTGAGAGCGGCGAAACGTGCATTACCCAGTAAAATAGATATATATATATACATATATATACGGCGAGAAGGCGCGCGCGGCGGCTCGCCGAGAAAGCGACATCGAGTCGGTCCTTGACCTTACGGCACAGTGTTTCTATTTGTCACGCGACGTGACAAGCCGCTAATTTATTCAAACGCATATTATCGCGCACAATCGTGTCGTGAAACGGTTTCCAACAAACAGGCATGCGCCACTGACTCGCTAATTGCTCGATTGATTAATTGGATTTCGACCGTTGTGCCTGAGACGCGTTACTTCCGATCCATCCGTCCAATTTTGAACCAGGATCGAATCTGAAAATATTCGACATTCCGCTGAAAAAACAATTAGACTCTTCCTCTAAATCACTCCGACCTTGATCGACGCTTCATGGTAACAGCAGAGGGGAAAAACATGTCTCCGCGAGACATACATCACTTCTTACAAGATTACAACATTCGAGATAAAATTAATTATGTAGTCATTGATGGTGGATAATTTTCGCGATCTTTCTTGCCAATAGACATTTGATGTCTGAGATTCTCTGGTTGATCGTGCATATTTTCTAATATTAAACAGGCTACTCGGAATTTAGAAATTCCTGCCTCGCCAGGTGTCACGCGACCGCACGAAACAACTTTCTCTCCGACCTTGCTTTGTATCTCAGACTTTGACTCCATTTGCGTTTTATTCTAAGAAACATCTGTCGAAATTTGGCCTTTCAAAAAGTCTGCTTCTGTCCCTTGGTGCGCATATACACATCGATATTTCATTCTAACATAGTTACACCATGCTATGAAAGAAAAAAAATGAAACTAAAAAATAAATGTAAAAGTAGTAGTAGACAATTCAAAGTATGAATGTGTAATTTGAACGTGCGGCTAAAATTCTGTTGTAAACCAAGTCGTCCACTTAGAGAGCCGTAAAGTCGAATAAACTGATTGACTGAATATTACATCTCCATTTACATCTTGAGGTATGTTGAAAGCGAACCAATACCGCGATTCGATACCAGAGTGCTCATTTTCTCAGTTTCTCCGTTAATTTCCCGTAAAAAAAGAGAGAAAAAAAGAACAGAATACGACGGTGCGGCATAAGATCTATCGACGCCGAGATTTTTCAACATCAAGAACAACGTGCGTGCGACATCGACCGCGGTCGCGTAAGGTCAACGTCAAAGCCGTCAAGTTCTTTCGCCCGTATCCGTTCGCTCGTTGCATTGACGGAAAATGTCCTATCTCCGTTAACGAGAGAGAGTCCATTCACCCCGGATTCGGTATCTTCATCGCACCTGATCCCGCGCGCGCTTCCCGGCCGCGCCGCGTCACGCCGCGCGCCGCCGTCCCTCGCGCGATTAGGGACGGGGGTATCCCGTCGCGCGCGCGGTCAACGGCGAGTCATCGACGCGCGCGTCACGGGAGTCGATCGCACCGAACGCGTGCGCGGCGCACTTCTCGCTCCGTGGTGCGTGTGTGCGCGCGCGCGCGCACACATAACACGCTCTCTCTCTCTCTCTTTCTCGTAAACTGTGATTGACAATGGGACGAGCGACGCGCGCGTATAAACAACGCGCGTTCAAGCCTGCTTTCCGAGATTTATGTTTTGCGCCAAATTTCAGGAAAGAATTCTATGTATTCCGCGTTCAATTCAATTGTATTTATCGTCGCGATGTACTTTGATACGCGCCTACAATTTAATGTGTATTTATATACTCTGATTCCGCAAATATTTTTCCCATTCCCCATTTCTCTGCTGTAAGGGCCGGTTTTTGCAACTTTTTAGTAAAGCCTGTCTACAACAGGTGTAGTAAGCTTTAAGCCTTAAAAAATTGATCAATCACAGACGAAGATGAGAAGAAAAATTGATTATCATTGGTCAATAGACACCTAGCTTAAGCTAACTAATAATTAAATCATACGTCTGAACTTGTCCAGTTTGAAGATAAAACAAAGACAGACATATGATTTAACTATTAGGTTACCAAAAAGTTGGAAAAACGAGCTCTAATCCTTTTTATTTTACTGATCTTTTATCTTTCGAGCCTCTTAGCACTTATTGTACTATTTTTCTTACTATCGAATGTCTGTGCAAGTGAAAGCACATCGAAAAATTTCTCTCGTCGCCGTCTACTAATACAGAAATTCTTCGAATCGTTCGTCGATTTGTTGGATAAAAATTTTCAAGAGCATCTCGTTCTGTCGCAAAAATCACTTGCGGATATAATGGTACGTTAGCTTTGCGCAGTACGCACGCAAAGCTGCAAATTGCGCGTCCGCGTTCAACCGGTAGGCATTCCGGAGGATAATGGCAGATACCGTGTGACGCCATTGCCGATGCATTCGGAGGGCCCCGGGCACTCCGAGGGGAGCCGCGAGTGCGGCGCATGCGCGCACGACCGCGTAGTGGGCGCGCGCCTGTCGTCCAATCGGCGTCGGGCGTCTCCTTACGTCAGAGAACCAGCTGACATAATCAGAACGATTCAAATGTGTGTACAACCACCGCGCAGCCAGGTAATGAGATCTTGGCGCCTTTGGGGATCTCGCGATTGCCGCGAGTTACGTCAAAGGGGTCTGGAAGTTGGCCGCGCCGAGAGAGAGAGTGCGGAAATTCGGATGAAATAAAATCTGCGCCCCACGTATCGCGTACGATATCCCCTCGCACGGGATAAAATAATTTCCGTCACGAAATTTACTCTATTTTCGAATGCGATCGTTTGGATTTATTTCAGCGCTGGAGCAACGCATGATTAATAAACGGGCTTTCAATTTTGAAATCTAGTTTTGAAGAGATTGCTTTTTATAGAGAGTCACATCCGGATAAGCATATACATATCGATCTCTCCCGCGGTAAATTGGAGAGATGTCAGCGCTCTCTGCATTGACCCGGTCATGTATTTTCGCCATAGCGGCGGATGGCAAGTTTCGTCGAAACGCGGCAACCAATCGATAGGAATTTTCCCCAAAGATCGGGGCCATCGCCTTCTAGAATATGGTGGCGCCTAGTCAGTGACCCGGTCAGGACTCGTTGACGAGATATAAATCTTTTGCGGAATCTCTCTCTCTCTCTTAAGGAGGAGGGGAAGACAACAACGAAATTCCAGCGTCGTTGAATCTAGAGCGACGCGTTCAGTGTAGAACCTAACGACTCTGAGATGAGAATCTCGGCAAGCCGACTATTCGTGGTTGATACACGACTATCCCGTCGTTCCCTTGCGGCACACAAGAGAAGCGTCATCTCTTTCTCGAGAGTGCGTGGTACGCGGCGGCCGAGTCTCGTGGAGGCGTAACGATCGGTCGATACGCTCCGCGCCTTCCGCGGAGAGGACGAGCGGCACATCGCACACCGTCGGAAGGTAGGGACGCCGCGCGCGTAGTGGCCCCTATCACACACATACATCGGTGCAATGCGGTTGTGTGTCTTTCCCTCTCGCGCGCGCACATGCATGTGGTACCACTATCGTGCGGCGACGAGACAAAATATTCGCGCACCGACCGCTTCGATGTCGAGGGAGTGAGCGAGAAAGAGAAAGAGAAAGAGAAAGAGAGAGAGAGGGAGCGAGTACCAAAGGCGCCCGCCGTAACGCTACGGGGCTGTCAAGCCCGCTGATCAATACAAGCAAGGCGACGTGCAAGGCCGCCCGCGTGGGCTCGCGCGTTCGACTCGACTCGGGGAACCCCCATATCCCCTCGAACCATCCGTCCACGCGCGCCGCTGCGTCTCTCCGTCTCTTTCTCTCTCGCCTCTCTACCTTCGGATGGCTTGCCACCTCCTTCTCTCCCCTCCAGTCGGCTGTAGCCTTTTTCTCGCGCGTCCACGGGAAGATCCGGCCGATGGTCGACGTGTCGCGCGAGGTTCGCATTCTAGACGACTGTTATGGTAATCCTCCAACGGTTCAGGTATACATCTCGCACACGACGGATATGAGAGAAAATTTTTCAGGTACTATGTAAAATTTGTAAACCATCTTTCGAGTCTCGAAATATCCATGTAGATTGCGCCGTTGGTGAAACGTTTACATGAAATCTGCGAGAAACGAGCCAACTATTAAACGCTGAATGTTACGAAGACGCTTGTTGGCAATTTATACGCGCTACCAAACCGCAATGCCACCCGAGCGGAAAATTCGCAGGTATCATAGCTGTACCCGATGATGAAGCACGAATGTGCGGAAAAATGGGAAGAGAAAAGAAGCACGCGCGCGCACGCCGGGGACACGCGCGGGTCAGTCACGATTAAAATATCAATGTGGCATATCATCGATGCGGGGTATCCCGCATTCTATTTTTATTGCGCTGCAATGTATTTACGGTACCCGAGAGCATTCCCGCCTGCTATAGGTTCCCATTTCTGTTACTGCCCTCCTTACGCGCGCCCGTCGCCGTTAAAGCCGCACGAACGTTACCGTCGCGTGCGTGTGCGTAACGAGGCGGAATTCTCGCGAACGAGCGAGCCGCTCGCTCGAAAGTAGATTCACGGATCCTCGGCGTTGTAATCGCCTTAGCCGAGAGAGCCTGTGCCTCTCCGCTACGGTAGATTCCTGCAGCTTGACGTTCTCCGTGTCTATACAGGGTGTCCCGCGGCCACAGCTGCGCCTTTCGCCTAGAAAGGTCTTCGGATCCGGACTCGGCTTTTCCCCGGGCAAAAAACCACGGCCGGCGGAAGCTTCGTCCCACGTCGATTTCAACCGTCGAGCGTTCCGCTTCCTCGCTCTTCGATTCGAATCTCCATCTCTCCTCGGTGCCACTGCACGGGACACCCCGATGTCGCGGCGTGTAGGACGTGCCGCGAGATAGAAGGCGCGTTAACATTGAAAATGCCTTGGGCGTTACCTGCGTTGCGATGCGTTGCGTTGCGTTGCATCGCGACGCGACGCGACGTATCGCCGATTTGTGTTGCACAATTGACCGCTTGAGATTTAACCGACGAGCGAGAACCGCACTTTTATCGCGCGTGTAAACTTATCGGTTCGCGCGTAAACCTTTTTTTTCTTCTTTCTTTTTTATCGCGCCGTTTGAGACGCGCAAGGCTTTTACAACGTAACTCAACTGTTCTCCCGCAAGAGAGAGAGAAAGAGATATTCTCGGAGAGGAAATTGAAAGCGAAGGCACGGCCGATGAGTTTGCTCATCGCGTATTTTTTTTTCTCTTCGGGATTAGTTGCCGCGACACGGAGCACAGACATTTTAAAAATCAATGGCGAAGAAGAGAACCTTTCCTCTTTCTCTGCAAGTTAGCTCTACAGAACAGTATTAGTATAAGAGTTAGAATTATTTGAGTTTTCGGAAAGACGATATTACGAGCACCGACGCGAACGCCGCGGCGTTCCGAAGAGTAATGGCGCGATTATTAGGTACAGCGAAGCGTAACGATTATGCCGATACTTGACGATACAAACAGACCGGTCGCTAAGAGAAGTAAACTTCTAACTAGCAAAGTCCGAAGTAAACCGGAGTGAAGTTAAGTAGCAGATGATCTCTTGGACCGAGAGAAAGCAGATCGCGTTGATGTAATAACGGGTCTCGTTATACTCGCGATTATTTGACGCTCGTGTTCGCTACTTCGCTTCGCGTTCTCGTTCCATGAATTTCGTAAGGCTACTCCGGCTGATTCCATCTTCCCATTTCCATTGCAGCGTTCGAGATTGTGAGAGAAAGTGACATTTTTTTTATTTGCTGACGAAAAAATAGTAGAATTGAGTAAATTTTATCGTGTAATATAGCTGTTCAAAATTGCCTCAAATTTCGCTGTTTTGATACACGGTAACATTTCGATATTTGCGCTAAATGTTCCAAGTAACGGTTAATATTTATTAGATTTGATATAACTTGGAAAGTACGTTTCCGCTTAAACCGTATGCTAACCGTACGCATGCGACCATGCATATTTATGCGCTTTTTTTATTTATTTATTTTTTTTATTTATTTATGCGCTAGCGGACTTGTTTGCAAACTGTTTACGAAATTACTATTGTAGAATCATTAAAACCTTCTAGCGTTCTATAATTCAC
>VBVR01001288.1:0-32113 GCA_011638315.1 Tetramorium parvispinum | reverse complement strand
CAGCAATACATGTGCTAAGATGCTCTAATTATACAATTAGTAATATATAAGAATTTATTTGAGGCATCAATTTTTTAAAGAATTGCTATATGTTACAATAATTAAATTTAGAATTAATGATTTTAAAAGTTAGATTTAGACTTATTACACAATATATTATATATTAAAATTGAAAAGTAAAATGATGCTAAAATTTTTCTGCATGTGTTTCTATTTGTGAAAGTTCCGATTTAATTTCATAATTCATTCGAAATCGAGCGACCGAAAACTGTCGCGCTTCAACCCTCGCGTTCGCTATTTGTGCATTAGCGTCGCGAATACGGGGCGATATTTTTTACGCCGATAGCGGAACTCTTCCTTGTTAGACCTCCATCGAATGTTGCTTCGAGAGCCGTTAAAAAAGTTTCCGCCATAATTAGCTCTTTCGACGGGCAGCTCTCAGGCTGAAAAGTTCGACCGCATAAAAGTCGCCGCGTCGAGTTTAAGCCACGCGGATGCACGGCAACCCATCGGGATTCTTCATTGAGAGACCGCGCCCATAACGCGATGATGTACGATCGTGGTCGATAATAAACGCGGCTCTCCCTTTGCGGCAAACTGATAGCGTTCTCATCATGCTTTAACGGGTAAAGAGAATAACGGTGTTGTATCATTATTAGACGTTAACGATCAAAGACTTTATTGTATATGCCATAATTAATCTAATTTTTCAGAGCTCATTTTTTAAAAGGTTGAATAATTTCAATCGCTAGGCATCTTTCCAGACTACATTCTCAAAGTTTTATCTGTAGGAACGATGATTAAGCTAAATTCAAAGTTAATCAGCATAATTGATGAATTTGTGTACACTACGTGAATCGCTTATCTTTAATAAATGATAAAATCATTTATTACCTGCAACATTTCTCTAATAATATTGCTATTTTAATTTACAAATAAATCCGACGAAGAATATTACATGATTTGCGTTGAAAGCAATTTTTCTAGTAAAAAATATCGCGTTTGTTTCAATCGGCCGTATAGATTGAATCGCATATCATATTAATAACAATTCGCCTACTCTGCAAATTGCATTCTCGGTGTGATATTTACCACAAAAAAATAGCGTATTACATAGCTCCTATGATAATTAAATATCGCATCCGCGCGTGAAAAATCCTTCGATCCGTGTATCCGGTCGAGGATGGCCCTGGAAAAAAGCGTTAAGCGCGATTCCTTCCACCACGGTGACTCGCGCGTACGTGCGCACGCGGTGCCGCTGCTCGCGTCCTCGTGCATCCCTCGCACAGTCGCTCCGCGTTATTTTATAACAAAAGCATACATATTCGGCGGGCATCTCGCGTGGGAGTGACGGCGAATGCGCTCACGGCAGCGCGTCCCGGGTCCCACGGGGGTGTCGCGCGACGCGCCGTGAATCCGACATCGCCGGCGTCGCATCGACCGCGAAAACGGCGGGTTTCGAGAGAGCGAGTGCCGCCCGGTTCGACGCCACGCGAAAACGAGCCGGCCCGGGCGTACGGCGGCGGCCCACGGGGGTGCCTCTTACATTACCGCTCGGCTGCGGGAATTGCGGCTAACCGTACGGAGAATCGGTGGATGCTGTCGGAGAAGGAGAGGACTGTTATAAGCGGCCTACACACCACGCCCGCGAACTGGGGCGGTGCCATCACCGTGGAATCGATATCCGTTCCCTCTTACTGGATTTTATTTGCTGATAAAAAAAAAAGAAGTGGAAAGGGGGGCAGAGAGAGAGAGAGAGAGAGAGGGAGACGCCGTGATCAAAAATGAAACCGCCGCGTCGCGGCGGGCAGGAAGTATAATCGTTGTCGCCGTTGTCGGATAAAATCCCGAATTGCCTATAATTGATACGCTCCGTTTTACCGGACGGTTTCCGCAGCTCGAATTACTCGTAAATTCGAATTCGCAGTAAAAGTGATATTTTTCGGAGATTCGGCAAACACGAAAAGCATAAACGATGAGTGTTTGCATATATTTAATTGCTCCTCTACGATTAAATATTGACGGATCTTCTCGTGCGATTAAATGCAGACGGATTTATAGAACATCACGTTTCAAAGGGGAAGGAAAAAATAGAAATGGGAATTAATTTCAGCCGCTAATGTATCTTACGGGTCTGCCGCGGTATTCATTTTAATAAGTTCGCTATGAAAGATAGAGAGCAGCCCGCCGAAAATGCAAAAAATTGGATTTTCCATTTTAATTGCCATTAAATGGCAACATTAATGTTCCGTCAGTGCTATTATGCCGACGTAATTTTCTTGAATCTAATTTTTATCATCGCGCAGGTGCGAGACATTAAAGCTCCTAAGGCTTTGCTGAAGTTGAAAAAAAAATCTACAGCGTTTAAAATTATGTCCCGGGTTCTCATTGTACCCGCGCGAATTTCGACCACTTCGTTAAGCGTGTATACGAACTCGTTTTTAAGGGGGGAGGGCGGGGGTTGCTTTAACGCGTCCGTATTCTCCCGCATGAGCCGCGTTATAAGTACATATTACAACGTAGATTACTAAATTATGGATGGTGGATGATAAAAACTCCCGTGCTTTCGAGATTCGCCGCGCTTCGTTTAATCCGATTTAGAAACGCGTCCCGAATTACAGTTAATTCACGTGCTTTGGTGCATGCTGTAGTTAATTGCGACTTTACGACGCGCCGCTTTTGCAGGATGCGATCCGCCTATTATGGATGAACGTTGGAGTCCCTTTATCCGTTCCAGCGTCCAGAAGAAGATATAGGGTTACACGTGTGACGAGGCTGCGCGCACCAAGATAGGTGCATCGCACCCGCCGTGTAATGATAAAAAGTCACATCTTGTAGCGGAGCAAAAAGGGCGTCCCTTACCGGCAAAACAAACACGATGTCGGCAATAAAACGTAAAGCAACCTTTATAGTATAAATAGGGCGAAAGAGCAATCTAATGGCTTCTCCGCCGTTCACCAGGGTGACAACTCGTAAATATTCTCACGATTTCACTCGCATTTTTATTCGGCGTCCTATTATCGCAGAGTCGTTCCGAATTAATAAAAGTTTTAGACGTTTTACTCGGCTTCGTCGCAAATAAATCCAACAGTGTATGAGCTCCTAGAAGCGCTAAATTATCGAGGCTATTAACGGCGTTAACGTCATCCAGAAAGTCCTACGCAGGTCTATTGTACGGCATTAAAATACGAAGTAAATAACAAGGAAAAAAAAGATTGAAATGAAATTACCAAGAAAATTTCTTTCTGGAATCTTTCGCGCGTGTCGCGCTACCTCGCTACGAACAGAAAGTGTAGGACAGATATTACTTTATGGTTAATAGTGAAAATGACCGGATCTAGTATTATTAACGAGCCCTGCTTTCTCCTCGCAATCAATATATCGGATTTCTTTCACCGCCAGTAATATCAACGACATCGGCGCCGCGAGAGTGTCATTATTCCTGCAGAGACGCCCACCGGACACTGACGTCATCGAATAAATCCAAAATCAATTTCGTTCGGCGAGGGTACGATGGGCCTATCGCGCAATGTCTCTCCAGTGGCCCACACGACGAAACAGTCTCGTCATTCTTATATCGTTACCGGTGTTGCCCGGAGGGTTTCTCGAAGGGCCGATGTAATTTTTCATTCTTTATCCCGCAGCAACACCATGATATCGGATAGAAAGCAGCAAACAAAAATGAGAAAGAACGATGAACAACGGAAGCGGAAGATTATGGAAACCAGACTGATTGGAAGAAAAGAACTAAAATGTAGCTTCATCACAATGCACAAGTAAAATTCAAGTACTCGGGCTCTCCAAATAGAATCTCCCTCGAATCTTAAAACTTGGCCGAGAAAATTACGACCGCTTAATCAATAGAATTTTTACGTTATGCAAAGTAGTTTTTGTAATCTGATGATGCACGCTGATACATAATAGGCTTTAGCAAAATTACCATTTTTTTTGTGAAGATATAAAATATTTATGACACGTGCAAATATAACATAAGTGCTATCTCAAGGATACTCTCCTCCTCTCTAGTTTCCATCACTCATCCCCTGCTACTTCCACCGCTTCTTGATGCACCGTCCCATTTCGTGTCATATCTCACCCAATCCACATCGGCCGTGCACGATTAAACCCCTATCGCATCTTCTTGTATGCTTTATAACAACATACTTGAAAAATGGTTATTTTTTAAATGGAAATTATAGATAGAACAAACAAATATAAGTAAAGTAAATGTATGCATAAAACGATGTATAATAGCTTTCTGATTAGTTTATTTTTTATTTCGCATGATTTTTCATTGAGATTCGCAAAACAAAATTGTTATATAAATCTAAATGTTTTAATTAAGTTTTCAAAATATTGTTAAAATACATTGCTTAAATTTACGGTTGTATTTCAGTTAGATTTGTTATGTTTCAAAAAATGATTTATATATCAGTTTGTTTGAAATGATTAAAAATGATTCAACCTTCGATAATTTGTATTTTACATAAAATATATATTAATTATGTATTAAGTGCAATTTTATAAATGTGCAAAATGTGGCTTTATTCACATCGGAATTGCATCTGCGCATATGTTTGACTTGTGAAATTTATGAGTTACTGACTCATATTATAGGCAATACAGCCCTGCATTCTATAACAATCGATATCCACTTGCAATATCCATTATAAATAAGTATTAATGTAATTAAAAGATGCTTAATTAATATACATTTTTCGTTGCACATAAATAATCAGGATTATTTTCTCATTAACCGGTATAGTCAAAATCAAATATGTTCTTGATTGAAATTGATAAATTTCTAATTGATTTCTTCGACTACGAGTTCTTGTCTACTACATTTCGATAAATAGTAAACTCTATTTTAAACCAGGGTTGTAAATCTCACGTAATGATGTCGCCGAATATAAAGGGGTATTGTACTTTAAAAATATCATATACAATATTGGCGACGTACTTACAGAAACGGAACAGAATTCATTCCTTTGAATTCCGACAGTCCTTAAGCCATTCCTTCTTCAGCCTCCTCTTATCAGTTCTCGATATATTTTCTCGTTTCTTGTCGCATACAATTTTGTATTGTACAATCCGATACAATTCTATCCAATTAGTTAAGTCATATTATCATGCACGATAACGATGTAACGATGTAACGAAGAACATTGTTACAGCTTGTTATGGGGCGTATCAACCGTATCCGTATCCTCGTCGGCGCCATGCGAAATGTGTTTCTCCGGTTTTCAGCGTCCCA
The DNA here is from genome assembly GCA_011638315.1 of Tetramorium parvispinum. Lineage (NCBI taxonomy): Eukaryota > Metazoa > Arthropoda > Insecta > Hymenoptera > Formicidae > Tetramorium > Tetramorium parvispinum. The sequence continues at coordinate 26,859 of VBVR01001288.1, read as the reverse complement.
CTTTCCACTTTCAACTCTGTTATTTGTGTCATTCTGCTTAATGATGTACTCGTAAATCGCGTATTAGTTGCTTGAACGTAATTCACGCTTGCGGTTTTACACACGATAATAATAATAGCGATAAAGAACGAACATTAATTATCGGGATGTTGACGTTAATGTCATAGTGCGAGATTTACAGTTGTTAGGAATTTTCCCTTTACGTCTTTGCTGCCACGTACACCATTTGGAACATTCACGATGATAGTAAGCGATTGACGCCGGAATTAAGATTTGTTCATCTTAATGTATTTTAAATTACAAAGTCTATCAAAGTCGCATTTTAATATCCGTGATGATCATTCACTTCAGCTAAAGTCGAGTTGTCGGCGAGTAAGCGGCGCATCTGCATGTCCGCGCAGCGTTGAAATCAGGCTGTCGTTTGCATGCATCGCGTTACCTCATGTTGTATCTCGGCCAATCCACGACAGGTCCGTCCTCCATGCCAAAAGTTCCGGCGTGGTGGTCGGCAGCATCCCCGAGGCGGTCAGACGGGGGTGCGTTATATTTCCCAAGGGCCAAGTCGATGAGGGAGAAACTGCACCCGGGAAACATGGCCGCGCAGTCCTTGCCCTCGTGGCCGGCTTTATGAGCCTGGGTGTACGTGTGATGTTCCTGCGGCTCAAAGGAGAACACTCTCTTCAGGGGTAATCTGCAATGAGAGGGGCAAAGCGAGTTATCCTTTAGATTGCGAGTTGTGCGTTCATCCGCTTATAAAGCAACGATCGAATTACATATCGAAGGGCTGTAGAAAATCGAGGAAAGAAGGCAGACTGAGGGGAGGGGGAGGGCGCATCTTGATCATCCATCGAGGTTGGATTACGTCGGAGCATTCTTTTAGCATGATAGAGAGATGGTCTCTCAGGAGAGAATCCTGCGCGGAAAGTTTTTAATTTTTATAAATAATATATTGTTGCTTAAGATGATGTGTAGGCTGCTCGTAAAAATCAATTGTAAAATATTGAAAAGGTGTCCGCCGAGATAGAAAGAATCTTCCAAATCATATATAAATCATGTTTTTAATCCGTCATCGTTTGCCTTGAATAAATTATTTTATTTTATGAGGAAGATATATAGTTATCTATAATTTAATTTAGAAGAGATAGAATGCAAATTAATGTATAACTGAGGCAAATATTTCGAGTAGATTTTATATTAAATGAAATCGAGTGAAAATTATAGAAAATTTAATTAAAGAGTTTGATTCAGTTTTGACAGATGACACATTTAAAAATAAAAATATTAAAGTGTACAAAATCCGGAATACAAAAATGTGTATATGTATTTTTCAAAAATGTAAATATCATACAAGATTTTTGTAGAGTGTTTCAAATAGATGGATGTGATCGAGTGATGAATTATACAATCGAGAATGTTGAAATAGTTGATAACTTTTGTGCTTATGCAAACGGTTGAAAGTGAAGAGTTTTTCACGAACAAAAGGACAAATAGCTAACAAAACTACAAAACTATATTGGCTAGTTAATGTCGAGTGGACAATAGAATTTTTATTTTCAGATTAATATCGAAGATATCAAAGGTGAAAAATTTCTATACTTTTTATTATTTCTGTCATTTTTGATAAAGAATTAGATTTTACATTTATCAAAAAGTAATTAAAATACAATTTAGTCTCCATTTAATTCACCTTAAAGGAAGTTATTTATCCTGCGTTATTTATTTAGCAGTATTATAAATTTTGCACCTTCTTAGTATCAGTTAACTGCGTCTTCCACCGCATTTGTTCTTTTCTCACTTCTCTTCTTTCTCTCTTGAATCACATTATTTTAAAGTTACGGGGCACTTAATATTCATGAATTCTTAAAGTGAAATGTAGAGGAAAAAATTTGAAAAATAGAATACTAATCTACAAATCTTTGAAGCGTACATTTGCCAAACGTATTCATCATTGTTTAGGAAACTTACGAGAATGAAATTCTCATCATTTCTTCTATTAAGGTGTTACCCTTCGGCATTAATCGTTGGGACGCTTCGCAAAGAGCGCGTAGAACACACGTCCTGCCGTCAAAGCCCATCCTAAAAGAACAAGAGATACTTCTGTATAATATATAGATGTGTCATAAAAATCGATTACGGGATATAATTAAAGATTGATACGAATCCATGAATTTCAGCATGAATATAACATCTTCGTAGAAAAAAGGCTTATACATTCAAATTTGGTAAATAAATGTATTTATTAACATACGATTTACATAAGTAGAAGACCGAGAAGAGAATGTAAATAATCCATCTCCTCCGTAACAAGCTCTTAGCAAACTTATTACTTTTAAAAAGAAGGTTTCTAAGGATTCCATAAATTCTTTCGTACCTCGTACATTTTTCCGTCAAAGATTAAAAAGCGTCTTTAAGGTTGCACACTAAAAAACGTTTCAAAAATCCGCTTCAGCTTTCATTAAATTCAGCCTTGACTTGTTTTTTTTCGTCATATCTGCGGTTTGTCGGATCGCGATAGTAATTTTTCATTGCTACTTTATATTCTGGAAGAATTGTTTAATAATAAAATTGTTTTTTTGGCCTAGAAATTAAACTTCTTTTTTGACACTAATTAAGACAAAATTTTTATAATATGTAAAGACCTTTTGTAAAATAAAAACCATTTTGTAATTTATAGATTTTACTTTTTTTAAACAACTTAAATTATAACAATCTAAACTTTTTCATCTTATAAAGAGCGGGAAGATAAATGTGTTTGCGAACGGAAAAATAAATAAGTCATTTATTACAATATGCAATTGGTGAACCCGAACACAATCGGCAGTCTGAGTAAATGCCTGCTATTTATTTTGTAGGGAAGACCTCAACGGACTGAATCTTTTGAAGAAATAGAATTATACTGCCAGCCTAATGTAGACAATCCGATATGTCATTTTATTCGTTTCAGTCTTTTGCGTTATGCAAATGCTATTAAATCATTCTTGCGTATATATTGCCATTAATCTACCAGTTCTTTCTAAATGTAATCCAATTTTCCTTGACAATGATAAGACGTTTAAATATACATTTATCTATTATTCTTATAAACACTGTTATTAAAATAAAAAAAATTTTAATTATAAAATTCAATTAACTATAATAATTAACTATATTTATTAATATGTTTTCGATCTTGATACTCAAACATCCTTTTACAAGAAAAGTAAGATGTTTAACACTGGATTTTGCCCTACGGATCACATTTGCGGAAGATTTCTTCGGAAACTATCGCCAATGTTATTACGAAGATTCCCAAGTTAAATATCTTTGGCGCTGTGTTCCTCGAGTAAAAACACTCGCTTACTATTGCCGCAGCCTTATTCGACCAGAAACGAAACACCGCCGACGAAAATAATCGGACCACCCTGGCAGAGGATATAAATCTGGTTATGGCTTCGGCCACGGAAGAGAGAGAAACTATTTTCCCGCAGTCGTTGGCCCGAGAAACGGATAAATGGTCCGCCAGACCCGTTCAGAAACAACCCCCCGCCGTCGCCTATCGTGCCGTTCCGCGGCCGTGGAAGCGCCACCCTCTGATTCATGCTACCCTTAAGCCGCACCAACGGCACTACCACCGCCGACCAATCCCTTATAAACCACCGCGACGTTTTCCCCCCTGTCTTCTACACACGTACATACTTGCATATATGTATAGACAGAACCAGCCTTGCATAACCCAAGCGGTCGCCATAAGACGCCGGGCGTAAACCACCACTTTAGCATCTTCTCGGCGAAGGGGTGAATGATTTCATACGGATATTAGCCGCAATACTCTGACGCTCGCCTCGTTATCCCGAGCGGGACGGAGTAAACGGCGCTGCTAAATGTCGTTCGATAAACGTCCTTAAAAGCGTCGTGAGGGATGCAATAAACGCATTCGCTGAATTATGCGAGTCCCGACAAATGGCCTCTTTTTGTCGCCTTACAATGTCAGTTGCAGTCGCAAATGTATTTGCTTCGTAAGCGTTATAAATAACGTAAATTTATCTTTTCATTAATGCACTGCGATGTCCTTTAAATGTAAGATTGTTTTTGCCTACTTACAAAGTCGATGAATTGCGATAAGAAAGATGTCTTAAGTCACATATTTTCGCGGAGAAAAAAACTCGGACAGAATACAATAAAGCTTCTACAACGTGCGATTTAGAAAAACATTTGATTAGAAAAACTGAGACAATATGTGAGTATATATAAGTTTGAAATTTGAATTTCGTAGATAAATATAATGAATTAATTAATAAAAATTCGAGTTGGCATTTTTTAGTATGAAAATTTTAAGTACGAAAATGATGATTAAATATGATTAGATTATCAAAGATCTTTAGATATTTACGCGAACATCCTTATCTTTGTCTTGGCAATATATGTTCTATATTTATTACTACATACTCTTCGAAGTCAACTGGTGTCAATAGACTATAATAAATAAAATATGCCAATATCATACATACATTCCGCCAATTAAAAAATTAAATATTATCGCGCCACTCAAAACTTGCACGATTCATCATAAATAATAGCGTTAATAAAATTTTAATTGACCCCTAAATTTTGTTTTCAATTTATATTTTTGTGTTTTTAATTTTCTTCATTAACACTTAATTTAGATTTTTTTATAGGAAATTACACACAAATTATAATTTACGTAGTGTCTTCATTAAACACTTAACGCGACGTAAAATTTTCAATGTAGTAATTGCTGTGAAAAAGAAAATTAAATCATGAAATATCAGACATTACGATGACCAATATTTCCGTTCGAATAAAGCGCAATTTGATAAATCTGCGATGAATAATTAAAATTAATTGTTTAAATTCTGTGCACAATTGATTTGTATTTATAGTTGATATTATGTAAACAGCTATTTACATACTATTCTTTTTATTAAACGCTTAACGCGATGGGAGATTTAAGATTGTCAGAAAAAAGCCTTGATGTTATAAAACATCATGGCATTGAAGACGATCAATATTAGCTTTACGATAAAACGCGATTCGAGTCTTCATCGAATAATAAAAATTAATTGGCGAAATCCGCCGCGTAATTGTTACCATCATACGTCCGTCCGATAATACAATATGACTTGACAAATTGTAAGCGTGACGTGATAATAGCGCGTCTCTACCTTCGGCCGACATGCGGTACGAAGAGTTCAGTCTCGTCATCATTATCGCGATGTATCGGCTTTTCCTCCGTTAATGCGGTCGATACGTCGGTACGCCGCGATAGATGACACGGAAGGAAACCGAGGTGCTTCGACGGGTCTCCATAAAGAGACAAGACGGCCGTTCGATCGCTCTGGAGCCGCTAAAACCGCCGCTCCATTTTATTACCGAGCGTGTCTCTCGTCTGAGCGGGTCTCGTGAAAATTCGTCGCTCCCCTCAAGACGTTGAAATCCAGGTTAATATATTCGTTCAATTTGAATGGATGACGACGACATTGATCCGAAGAAATTGTTGTCTTACCACGGGCGCAGATGTTAGTAATCGTTATCGGGTGCAGAATTAATCGGATCACGATTCAGACAACATCGATCATTATATCGCCGTGTTATAATTTGTCATAATTTGCTTAATGCCCAATCATTCGAGTTATCATGCGTTATCGATCTACATTGAATGGTCTACAAGTACTCAATCATCAAGCGCGAATCTACTGAAAACTTCATGAAATTTAAACTAAAGAATTATTTCTTAAAACAAATTTTTACTTGCTGCAAAAAATTAACATAATTCTTTATTGTTTAAGAAAAAAAAAAGTGTCTTTGTACTCTTAACACTTTTATGTAATAATATTTTTTTAAATGTATGTCATACTTTCGTCTGTTCACGAAGCAGATTATTTTAAAGAAATACTATTTTGATAATTTCTTGAGTCGTTCATTTATTTATTACTAATTTCAAAAAAAAATAATTCGAAATACGTACGCATTCATAATGACTTCCAGTTTGTTGTAAAGATCCCTTCGATGTCTCCTTTGCAAATAATAGTATTCTGATTTGCGATACTTTTTTCTACCAGGTATAAAGTTTTGCTTGACGTTGTTATTCCATCTTGAATTCAGGACGCTGTACTTATTAGCGATCGCAGTGGAATCGTAACGATTGAGTTTATTGCTCGTTTTAAATTTATCTTTCCGCAGCTCTAGGAAAGGCTCTAGGGCGGGCTTGCTCTCGTTGGGCAGGTCATAGGAAATACCCCAGTTTAAGCCCTCTGTGAAGATGCTATCCATGGTCAAAGTGTGCACGGTCAAGCAGAGAGCGATCTGAAAACAACCCACAAGTGCAGTACATTAAATTTATGATCTGTTTTCTCGTTTTTGTATCTTCATCGTAATTGTTACAATTATTAATCTAGAAATCGCAGTTCTTTTGATGAATCTCTATATTTTAAGAATAAAATTAATATTGTGTGTATATTATAATTTTCGATAAAATATTTTATAATAGAAAAGTTACATTTCATATTCGAGATTAGCAGAAATTATTACATTTGCAAATAAAGTCTTGGGTAGAAAATTAGAAGACAATCGTTTTGCATTTTTGAAAAATTTACAAATTTTCGGTTTGATAGTCTAAAATTATCGTCTGTTAATGACGATAATGACTTCAATCAATATGCACATCCAAAAAATAAGATAGCATACATATGAATATTAATAAAATATAATAATTCCACCATGTAACCTGAGAATTACCTACTGGCAAGTGCATTCAATTGGTAAGTAATTAATTATCGAGTTAATTACCGCGTGCAGCAGCTTGCGAGCGACGCCCTTTACAACTAAATGTTAAATTAATTAATGCACTCGTTACATTTGCATTTAAATTAATATTTGCCGCATTCTAAAAATCTGTTCTTCGTTAGTCTGGAAGTTAACATGAACATGATGATTTCTAGAGCTATGAATAATAATATCGTTTTCAGTTTAAGTGGAAATTTGACAGAGATTATTTGCGCGATAATGAATCGATATTGTACAATACTTACGGAAAATGTAGAGCCCTCGGGGAAAACGACGTAACGTCGTTTTCTCGAAAGATTCCTTTGGTACTTATCGTCTGCTTCGTATTCGGACGCTACCAGACAGAGGACTAAAAATATCAGGTACTTGACACTGTAATCCATTGCTATTCTGTAAAAAGTGTGCCCGTTAATTAGCAACTTAAGAAGTAAACTGTGTTTTTATGAAATATTTAAGAAATATCACGCTATACATATAAATTGTATAGAATTACGTATTATGTAAATTATATGTATAGACATTGCTACACATATCTTGTTTTTCGTTAAAAAAGAAAATTTGTTTGTGACGAGTACGTTACCACTTCAACGTAGATTGACGCGATTGAAGCTTATCCTTTCACTTTTTTTAACGATATCTCGTTAATCCAGATTTGAGAATCCGCTGAAACCGAACCGCTAATTTCGTCGCGTCAGGGAGACGCCTTGAAGCGAAAGGAAATTATTCCTATTGTCCCCGTAAGGCGGAAGACAGAAAAAGAGAGCGCGAGAGCGGGGGGGATGAATCGGCGAGCGGGGATAGATGGGCAGCGGGGGTGAAACTTCTTCCAGCGCGAACTTGTAAAGGAATTACCTAACTTTCCGGAGAGCAAATCTCGGTATAATCCGTTGAGAAATTGTTCGACGACTTTCCTGAAATAAAAGCAGCCCATGAGCGACGCCGGTAATGCCCGCCTTTTTGCCCGCGATCGCGAGGAGCGAACTGCCGTAAACCACCGGGCTTGTGATTCGGGCTGGTGACTCCGGGCCGGGCGTTAGCGATCGGGCGGGAGGATTAGACCGGAAGTTGGAATTGTACGAGGAAATAATCTTGGGATAAATAATCCGGTCGGCTACGCTCCAATGGCTGGATTTATCGCGAGCTCGCAGGTATTTAAGAGCCGGCTCGGAACTTTAATTCGATGTTTCGCGTCGCCTAAACCCGGAATTAAACATCAGATCCACTATATCGTTATGTGCAAAATCGTCCCTCCAGTTAATGCATTAACATGAGATTTAAATATCGAGATACAAATAACAAGAGCTTGCGAGAGAAAGAGCGCATTCGTTAGAAAAACTGTATTATATTATAGTAATTCTAAATTCCTTTTAATTCCATTAAGACCTTAAAATCTTTTGAATTTTGATACGCAGCTTTCGACGACTCTTGATGGAGACTCTTCCATCTTATCGCGATTATAAACTAAAATTAAAGCAACACAACTTTTTCTCCGAAAATAAATGTTAGACGTTGTAAATAATAAATGTGTGTTAGAAGTGTTAGAGCGCTTTTAAAAAATTTAAGCTATAAGGGGTTAAGAAGCTTACGAGCCCGAAAACGCGCGCGTTTTATCGTGGATGCAAAATTAATTTTTCGTTCCGCGGTAGGGCAGCAGCGATCGCTATTCTTCCTCAACGTTAACCCGGAAAACTTCCGAATTGCTAGCATTAGTTTCTTTCCTGGCAGTGGTATACGTGTGCGCACCGCGAGAGCATCACGGCCACGGTGTGCGTGCAGCCCCGTGGGGAGGAGAATTGTACATTCTCACGTGATTATACATCGATCACCGTCCTTGCGTTTCCGGCCACGAATCCTACGTGGATCCTACGGGAAAGGTTGCTCGCTCTCTTCGAGGGAATTTTACTCGTCCGCGTCACGACAGGCAGGATATTGTCGCATTCCTCTCCGTGACCTCTCGCGTCTTGTCGAAGCCTCGAAGCTCTCGAAACTAGACCGAGAAATCAAACGTGACGGAGATGAAGGTAGAGAGGTACCCTTTTTACGGCGCCGCACGTTTTCACCGCAATCGTCCTTCGTGATTCAGAAAACGGCGTGCGCAACAATCTCACCGCGATGATTCTCAGTATACGCGGCTTTAGATTTACGTACGTACATCTTGTTAATTTATTTCCCGTTGTACCCTCGCGATGTACGTCGTTTGTTCCGTCAACGAATATTACTGCTGTCTACGTCGGATGTTCTCAATATAGATCTTATTACCTCACGGCGTATATGGTATATAATCAGGTCAAAACGCTGCTCGCTCGCTGAAATTGGCCAGGCCACCTTCAGCAGCCAATTAATTGCAATGCGGGGGGGGGGTTATTAATGCACCACGGTCGCCAGGGTAGCGTAGGATGCTGTAAAATTTGTTATGCCGGAGAATCGATGCGTGGTGAAACTGTTTATGTACAATATATCCGAGACGTAGTTTCGTTAATGTCTGCTCGCCGATAATTTGCTCGTAATGTGACGTGCAAAACGCCGTCTTTGAATGAAACGTTATTTTATTGGGCACGTTCGGGCGAAATCGAACATTGAGAGAGATACGTTGTTAACGATATTTCTATAAATAAAAACGAAATAATCGACATCTCGCGAGAATAACCCTGCCGGTCCGCTGTCCACCATAATTTAACGGCAGGGCTATCAAAGGCTACCAAGGACGCGCGGTCTGTTTCTGCGAATTGGGATCCGTCGACTTTCTGCCAATACATCGGATACCCTACATCCGATGAAAACCAATAATCGATCGGTCCGTATCCGCCAGCATCGTCAGATCTCGCCAACTCCGTTCACCATATCCCGCGAAACAAGTCTGATTAGATGTAGCGGCCGTTCGATTGCATTCGAGCTTGGAATTCGATAAAATCTATTCTGATCAACGAGAAACGTCGTCCGCTAGTGCGTCCCCCATCCTTGATCTCATTTCAGGTTTACTACAGACAATACATAAAACGACAAATGTTAGGGCAGTGTCGTATAAGTTAATTCTGATCGATGCGTATTTCTTAAATAATCACGCGTTGCAAGCAGAAAATGAGATTTAACGGTTGAAGCGGTAATAAAATTCGGAATGTACATTTACATAAAGATAAAAAAAGAACGCGACGTTCCTGGGTTTCAGCAAATTGTCACAGAAACTGTAATTATCATGTCGCATAATGGATTAAGAGACTTGGTGAAATATTTGCAGGAGAGATAATTACGTTGCACCGGAATCTACATGTATAGAGCGATTAAATTGCAGCATAATCCTGGACGTTTATAATATGTAGCATGTAGAGATCAAGCATCATTATCTTCTGTAGATAATTAATGAGTGGATAATCACTTTAGATAAATCCCAGGCTTACTTTGTCCGATGTAGCAGGAAATATTCGAAGATATATATATGTAATATATATTATCTATAAACGGATATCCCTCTCGCTGTACTATTATTAATTTAATCGCGTCGGCGTGGCAAACGCATCAGGAATGACGCGCGAGATTCACGGAGTCCTGCGGAGCTATCGTTGACATAATCTTCCCTGCGGCAGGAAATTGCCCGAGAAAATCGTTCGATCGTGGTCGTGGGGGCGCGTCCGGCGAGGGTTGGCCGAGTATTTTCGTGTAACAGCGAGGCAAATAGAACTTCCTCCTAGGAAGACGGGAGACCGATCCTTCGGCGGCAGAAATATCTCGTAACTCACTTTGGTGAACTCTTTAGGAAGTAGGAAATTAGCTCACCGTGGAAAAATGACGGGCGAGGCAGGGAATGATCGATCGGTGACGGTCGATAGTCCGCGGAGCACAATACGCTGCGTGCCGTTGAATGTGCGTTTTCCAGGCGTCGATTTAGGACGCAGGCACGCCTTGGCAACTCTTTTTATGATCGATTATATCCTTCCCGGTGCACACTCGCAATTTTCCGCTATTGGGATAACAGCGCGAGACTTTAAAGGCGACGTTAATGCCAGCGTTGCTCGTAAATACGTCAATCCGCCCGCCAGGAATACCAAGCCAGAATACCAATGGAACGTAAGCGCGCGGTTCGCCGTCTCGTGAATAGAGTATGATTAATCAGTTAACTATTCGCGCGCCGGCTAAATTGGACTTATCAGAAGAATACTTCAGTACGAAATCGACGGGGATGCGAAACGTTAGATAAAAGCAAGAAGTTGTACCGTTTGATCTTCCGCGTGACAAGAGCGTGAGTAATCGGCTTGGGGGCTGCCCCGTATTATCGACATATCTGACAAACTTTCTTTCTCATTGTCTCACTCTCTCCACCACGTTCCCTCGCGCGAATACATCGAATATCGAAAACGTCACTCCTTTTGTTGCGCCTGACGTACTTCATTTGCAAATTCATTGGAGCAAAACGGTATCAATTCACTTTTATCGAACCGACTCGATAAAACGATAAATGAAAGGACTTTAAATATTAAATAATACGGATGTTAAATTGTTCTGATTAATTTAATTCGTTATACAGTTAATAATATAAATTGTTATTTACGAAACATGCTAAGAATCGACGCGCTTTGCAAACACCGATCACGATTTGGAAAACACTACATATGAAAATAACTCGTGCATTAAATATCAGTATTATCGGAAAACGGATCAGATTTCTAAGAAATGTTTTATTCCTCTTCGCGTTTAGAATTTTGATTTGTTAAGTAATGGTACAATGACATCCCTGCTGGTCTAAAAAATATTTACAATACCGCGATTAATCTCTTTCTCTCGCTGTTTTCTAAAGCTCTGCCTTCTCTGTATATCATCCGGCTCACGAGAACTGATCCTTCGCCTTGCCAAATATTACATGGGCCAATCGCATACAACACGCTTAAAGATAATTGTAAAATTCTCAATGAAACAAACAGGTGTCTTTCTCGAAAACACGACAACTGTACAAAGTCCAGGCGGAAGAAGAACGCAAATACGATTAACATAGCATGGCCATGAGAAAACTTTTCCTACAGTATGTAAATTCACAAAACTCCCGCAAGCCCAATTCGATCATACGCAAATTCGACAGACACGTTCCGCGGACAATTATTCCGACCAATATCCGGAATCTCCGCGAACGCAAGCGAAAATGGAATGGAAAAGTTATTTTATTTCAGACCGGCCGGTCGGCCGGCGGTCGAATTAAGCGGATATCCTCGGGCTCACCTGCTCACTTATTTTGATCTCCTGCGGTGGTCGTCCACGAGAGTTGCCCGGTGAATGATCTCCCGTTACGGTCCAGCCCGACCCGGAACGACCGTTATTATTGCAGTTAGGCGAGCGTGGAGCATTGTCGAATTCATTAACGTCCAACCGCGCGCGGACTTCCCGTTCCTCCGGCTTTATTTAGCGAACGATTAACGGCTCAAGAGCCGAACACGTTGCTGGGCGTGAGAGTAAAATATTGCCGCCACTATTAGTGCGATTAACGTTTCCGACTGTATTGTTTGTGTGTATATGTATGAGTCGAGTATTTCTCCTCGTATACGTGCACATGCACTTTCATACCTCTCGTAGTTGTGCTTATGATCTCTGAGAGCGTTTATTATCACTGTGGTACAATTTTTCCCGATTGCTATTCTTTCTTTTTCATTGATTTCCTGGCATCAATTATGCGAGAAATCGCAAGCGTACTTTAGGAACTTTGCGTTTTAAAGAAAGAGAAGTTCTGACTGTTGAGTGAACCGTGAAAACAGAGATTATTCATAACTCGAAGTATTTTTCTTAGGCAATAAAAAAGCGATGATCAAAAACTAAAACGAAAATTCTGTTAAATTATATAAAAACATTAAATTTATAACATAGTAAAACTTAAAAATTTACCTTATTATTTTAAGTTATCAATTTTAAAAGGTTTATACATATATGTATTTATATTAAATGTATATACATATTTTTAATAAGATATTGTATCATTTATCCTTTTAAAGACCAGTTTTTTGCTAGAAGAAAAAGTTTTATTTCAATAAATTATGTTTAAATATAATGTTTATTTTATAAAATTTAAAAGTTTAGTAAAGTAAATGCTGTTACTTTTAAAAAAGCCACCGATTTTCAAAGGGTTAAAAAATGTAGAAACGTGAATAAAGTTTATTTTTATCGTATTTATGTTCACAGGTTGACACTGCCAGATTTATTTCACATACGGTTTGGATTTGTCAGTTTTGCCATAGAAACATATGGAATTATCAAACTAATTGGTGAGAGCATTGAAATAGAAACTTATTTATTTACAATAGGCGGAAAGTTATAAATTCGGCGCGACTGCGAGTGGCAACACGAATTCAAAATAATAAAGCCAACAATAAAAGCATATCGGGAAGATAATTTCAAATATGAAACCAATTCCATTTTACATGTATTAATGAACTAATAATAACAAGCGTTGTTCGCTTAATTACACTAGTGTAATGCCAAATATAGTTCATGTATGACATAATTTGAAATTTTCAATTAAAATGTTCGATTAATCAGAGTTGCGGCTTATTACGCCGCAAAAGAGAATACATTTGGAAAATTCGCACATTTTCGAAATTAGTGTCTAGTGGCAATGATTTAATTTGACGATTATTTGATGATATATCTTCGAGAAATATCAAATAAAAATTATACAAGAATATACATGGATTGAATTATTATTTTTTTTTAATAGATCCACTTTATTTTATTGTATTTTATCGATGATTTTGAATGCATATATTTTAGGTATTTATTCGCGCGCAATAATATCGGGAATATCACAGATTTTTTGCCTATAACAAAAACTACGCTAATTAAATATGAAATCTTCTAATGGATTACGTTATACAATTTATACAGAGTTTTGTTATCAATCTGACTTTTTAATCGTTTTAAACTTTTTATCTCTCACGTCCCCTCTATATATAAGTTATATAACAATAATTTCAACAGCGAAACTGGACAGGGATAAATAATCTCACAGTCACTTTTCGTTTGATATGCGGCATCATAACAATCATAATTATCAGCATCCTCGAAATTCCTAAAAATAAATAAATTTAATTATAAATTTTCTAATTTTAGAAATTATAATTTTTTAACAAAATGGCATTTAATATATTTAAAGTTTATTAGTTAATTTAAGCTGACGTTCGACAAACTGTAACAAATACTAGTATCAAAATTCATAAATGTTCATTTATTGTAAAACATTCTGAGAATATATTTACCTTAAAATAATTCGAATGGCATCTTCGATAATTGAAAATCCGGGAGGACTTAGAATCGTTTCCGCTTCACAAATTGTGCGTAAAATACATGATCGTCCTGGTAAGTTTTGACTAAAAAATATAACAATTAATATTAACTAAGTTTAACTTTCATCTAAAATATAAGAAAAATTTCTGGAATGCCTGCAAGTATGCATTTGGTAGAAAATATGTTTGCAATATTTAATGCATGTCCAATAAAATTTAATTATAAAATCAATATTTTAATATTTATTAAATGATTGTAGCAACCGTTCCTCTTCTACTCATTATCTCGAATATTACGTGGGTCTGCTTTAATTCCTAATTTACAAAGTAATTTTATAAGAAACAAATTTTTCTTGCATTCGGACGTTGAAAATGTACACGTTTCAATCTTACTGCTTCACTGCTTTCACGAATTTAAAAATATCAGCAATTTATACGAAACGTAATTAAATGTTGAAATGAAACAGAAATAATTTCCTTTTTACCTGTTCAATGCTAATTCCAAATTAGCATATAGTTCTCGTCTATGTCGTCGTTTTAGTTTGGACGGTCCTCTGGTCATAGCTTTCCTCAAATCTTCCTGGCTAGGTATAGGCCATATCATATCGTATTCCAGATCTAAGTTCCAGTTTTTCGGCTCATTGAGTTGAATAGCCTTTAATAAACTCAGAGTCACCTAAACAGGCAAGTCATATGCATCTCGCCATACAGAATATGCATAATAAAATTGCAATTTTTCTAAGATTTGACAAATGCAATTTAATCAAATTTAAATAAAAAAGAATTATATTTTTGAAGAAATAGAGAAACTTTTTTTTACATAAAATGCATCGATAATTACAAAACGAAAAACACGCTTCTTTATACTTGTTAATAAGCAGTTTCGATAAATAAAGCACAATCGCCAATGGAAATAAAAGAAATGCGCATTTCACAACTTTATACATTGTACGAATAAATGCGATTTTAATAGAACGTATTCGCTCTCATGGTGATCTCTCATAAAGGCGCAATTATCGTCGTAAAATAAGGAGCCCCACCCATCTAACTGATTTAACCGATCCCGACCTCCGCTGGGCAGGCGATGACACCCTCATAAAAGTCCAGCGTAACAAAAGATGACCCTCTTCTTCCCCCGGCATCCCCGGCCGTCTGACTCACCACGAAAGCGCTTCCCTTTGGAAAAGTGAGCTCCCGTCTACGTCTGAGCAAAGTCTCTCCTGACCTTTGGCCAGCGGCACTTAAGTCGGTGTCATTACGGTGACATACCGTCTCCCCTAGGAGCAACAACGGGTCCAGGATCACGGCGAGAATCAGGACGGGCCACGGGGCTCTCATTTCTCGGAATTATCTGGGTGAAAATCGCGATTCCTCCCTTCTCGCGTCGCGCGGCCTCGGGCCAGCCCTCCCGGGAGGTCACGGGACGGAGAGCATTTTCAGAAAGCCCGGGAACATCCTTCGCGGTTACGTCGAAATATTGCACTCACATTGCGCGCACCCGGGAAGCGACTCGCCACGGGACGGCCGATTTTGTGTTTGCGCCGCGAATTGTCGCGTCTGCCTCTTCGAGAAACGATCTAATTCATTAATGGACGAATATTTAAGCGGAAATTTAACACGTTCACTGCCGTGATCATACTTTTTGGCGTCTGACTTTTCAACGGCGACCTGATTGACCGGTCATTGACCGGCGCTGTCGCAATATTTCAGAACGTTTGTAAAAAAAGGCTCTTATATCTAATAGAAAATCTTATTTAAATAAATATCTTATCTAATATAAAATTTTTAATAAAGTAGCTAGATAACAGCGTAAGGTAAAAAGTGAGCCATTCAACTTTAAAGATGTAGTTTTATTTAATCATATTACACAATATTTTATCATTATATGCTTAAAATGAAAATTTTTGCATGACATGCAAGGTGAAACATAAAAAATTCTTTCTAGAGAGACACGTGAAACGCCATTAATTGCCGCTTCGTCTTTGTAATCGAGCCATCTATTTATCGATAACTTTTACGTATATTCCGCACGCGTGTGAAAATCGACCGCAAACGGGACGCACTATCTATTTCGCTATCTATTTCGCGGACGTAAATTTGTTCCTAATGCATAAGTCACGTATACGTCGTAAACGCGAGTTAAATTTTTCGTAATTTTTCAGTCGTATACGCAAACTCGTGCAGAGGACTGCTCTTGCGGTTATGATAAGGTATGTGTCCCTATCTCATACGTGAACTACATATACGTTTTGCTCTGGCATATTTTATGTCTCTGTAAGATATCTTTCCAGTGGCAACGCGCGGAATAAATTTCAGTCCTCGTCAAGTTTTAATATCCCGCTGTGTATGTGTACGAAGGGCCTGTAAAATATTTCGCTGTTAAAGAGAATATTCTACAACTTAGGCAATTAATGCACGTGACGAAAAAAGTGGATCGAAAAATTGGTGATGGAGCGTTTCAATGAAACGCCGTAAGCGGCGTAATCTGTAATTACATGTCTCGAGTTATTATCTAGCAAATTTCTTCACGAAATAAAGTTATTTAACAATCGAATCGTTACCGATTTCCCAGCATTTTCGCATTCATGCTCGCGTTCGTGCTCGATGAAGAGAAAGAGAGAGAGAGCTCATTAATTCTCCGGGTTTCTCGTAGGCCATTAAAATCTGACAAGCTGTCCCCCATTGCGGAGTCTCCCGGCTTTTCCATGCTAATCTTGAAAAATCTCACGGAAAAGCTCGGCTGTTCTTTATGAGAGGTTCATCGGCTCTCAGTTTGCCTTCCTCCCTGCCACCCTCCTTACCGCAACCGCCGGTCGCATGGTCGGGGAGAGAAAGAGAGAGAGAGAGAGGGAGAGAGAGAGACAGAGCCTTTAAATTTCGTAAATCTCACGAAATATATTCAGGAATGGGCTGCCTGTTTTATCCAATCCTAAGGATCCGAGTGCTCTCTGACCATCTTCGCAGCTTCCATCCACGAAGTAATTTCATTTTGGGCTTTCGGATCTCCTCAGATCCCCTCCGCTTCAATCCGCTTTTGTTTCTTTTCTTTTCCCTCTTCGGGGCGGCGTCCAACGACGCGCTGCCGGTTCCATCCGGCCACTCGACGCGGCCCTTTACGGGAGGCCGCGTGATTTATCCGGCACTTAAAATCGAGCGGTCTTCTTCCCGGGATTTCCGGTTAATCGTCGCCACTACGTAACGGCGGGCAGAATCGCTATCGTAATAAGCGCGGTAATGGATTTATGGACTCTCTCTCTCTCTCTCGCACGCGCGCGACGGACCCTCATCGTGGTCCTCGATGTTCCATCGCGATAAATGCCTCGAGTATCTCTCGAATTCGCGCCGGGCGACGCGTTCGTGACCCACAGTGGTCCATTTCCTCGAGTATGCAACATAACGCCGCTCCCGAAGTCCATTTTGCGCAAACCGTCCCGACCGCGCCATTAAGGAAGCCAGCAGGCGCGGCCTCGTCTCTGTTTAGCTTGCAATAATAGGTCGCGTATCCGCGCGGAATAATACACGGCGCGTCTCTCACTGAGGCGCTCGGCGTGCGCTTCCGCAAGGTACCGAGACATCCGCTGATGCGCCGCCGTGCACGACGTTACGATTGCATTACGCCATAATGTTTGCACGTACATACACAGCACGACGGTGAACGCGTATCGTATAATACAATTCCCCTCCTGAGAATGTCAGCTGCGGTAGCCGAGTTTACATCGCGTGTCATTAGCGCGCGACTCGTCGTCAATTCGCGAATCGTAATCCCCGAAGCTGATGCCTCTTCGCCGCGGAATGTCGGCACTGACATTACGGTTGTATCACTGATGGAGTCTATTCGAAACTTCACGCGCGTCGATAACGGCTTTTCGCAAGATTACGTGACAATCTGTTATGTGAGAATTTATTAACGAAACATTAGTGAGGAAACATCATCTTCAAATTACTCAAGAAATCTGTAATCAATACTCGTTGTCTCAAAGATGCTTTGAGGAAGAAACTTCTATCATCGAATGATTTATAAAATTTTTAATTAAATGTCTTCCAAATTAATTAAAGAATAAAATTTCCTTTAGTGTAATTAAAAATTAATTGTCTTTGCGTAAAAGTAATTTCACAGTTACATAGATATTATTTGAAAATATTTGTTGAAAAGTGAATAACTTGCAACACAAAGTATACTGTAATTTGCTCTTTGAAAACCTTCTCCCTCTCTCTCTCTCTCTCTCTCTCTCTCTCTCTCTCTCTCTCTCTGTCTGCGTTGAAAGTTCTGTTGTAATCCGAGCAATTTGGTAGTTACGAGGAAATTCCAAGAACGACGTCGAGTGCATAATTCGAATTGCTGACGTCATTGTTGTCGACATTGTTGTCGATCTCATCACGTAGCGATGGTTACTATTATTCGCTTTTACACCACGATATTTTACCTCCTTTCCTCTCAACTAAAAAGACCGCACGTCAGTTATTTGGAACACCGTCAGCCCTAAAACGGCGCAGCTTATACTCGCTTCGCAAACTGTGCAAAACGAAAGAGGCATGCTCATATAGATTAATTCACAACGAGTAAAATTTATGGCGGATATTTTTAAAATGTATTTTGAAATATTATACTACCATGTATATAAATTCGTTATTACATTGTGCGTTAAATTTATCTTTTCGCCATTTCGACATTTTTCGATATGACATTTGTTATCGATAATCTCTCAGATAATTAAATAAAATTACAAAAGAATAAACGCTTTTAACTGTACAAATATAAATTAGAAATTTAATATTCAAATAAGTTAGAATTAGTAACAAGTAATCATTCATGTCTTGCTACAATTATAATCAGTTTCGCAAACCTCTTTACGCTAAAGCAGCACTTTAGAATGATCTATTGTTATTTGCTTATATAAATCTTAGTCCAAGTTTAATTGCTATTTGTGATTGTGTAATTCAAGCGCTCCAATAATCTAAACGGCCGGGAAAGGGATAGAGAGTTCTTCGTGATTGCTGCTCGTTTCGTACTTGCGTAAGGTGATCACGCTTGATTGCGGCAATTCAGAAGACACCTGGACACTTGGCGTGCACCTCGTCGCAATTCTCACCCAAGTGATACGTTCGCTCGTACTCAGTCATCGGATCGATGTCGTACCGTCCTCCGGACAAACTGCAATCATTAATTCGTCGCTTCATCCAACATCCGCCGAATTGATGTTCGAGACCTCAACCAATTTTTTAAGCCAAGTTTTACAGCGAGGTAAAAACTTTCGACGAAAGGGGAAAATACGACAACCGACTATATAATCTAATTTAATGCACGACTCACGTGAATACAGCGTGTAGGATCTCCTCGAGGAAGCTTCCCTTCCCGACATCCTCGCGTCTACGCCTGGCAGCCTTGCAGATCGCCTTGAGGACGCAGGCCTTGCCGTTCCTTCCCTGGCTTCACGATGAACAGAAGGTGAGATACGACGGGTGGACGAAGATTCGGAGCGGTGAGGATCGTTTATCATTATCATCCTCGTTATCATTGTCGGCCTCACCAAGAGTCGGCGGTCCATTCATTAAGTCCGCAATAATACCGGAGGGCAAAAGGGGGAGGGGACGCGCGTTGATATTGCTGAGCACGGAACCCGGGGCTCCACTGTAAACCCGGGGGTGGTTTACAATAAGCCCCCCTTGTTCCGCGCCGCACCACACCTGCTAAATAACCGAGCACCGTAGTCCTTCAATTCATGCTCTCACACACTCTCTCTCTCTCTCTCTCTCTCTCTCTCTCTCTCTCTCTCCTCTCTCTTCTCTGTCTCTGTCTCTGTCTCTGTCTCTGTCTCTGTCTCTGTCTCTGTCTCTGTCTCTGTCTCTGTCTCTGTCTCTGTCTCTGTCTCTGTCTCGCACGCTGGGCAAATACCGGCAATTAGCCTATAGCTCCGCGCAATTTGAATTAGAGTAACTGCCGCTTCTGCCATCCCCGGATTAACCCCATGACTCGCCTCTTAACTGAAACTTTACTGATGTGTACGCGCGCCTGGGAATCGACTGGGAGGAAACGTTTCGATTGAGGGTTGCCATCGTGACAAACATGAGATACGTGTCTATCTGACGATCCGCAGGGGTTAAGCAGAAGCGTGGGATGTGTGATTTATACTGAGAAGAGAATTTCCCCAACGCATACGTGCGAGTGTGATCGAATTGGGAGTGCCATTTTATGCCCCGAGTTTAACTGGACGAATCCTATGATTTTCAGAAATTCTGATTCCTAATATCTCAAGTTGGTCCAGAACTCGATGCGACTTTTCATGAGCTAGACCGTAATAACGTTGCTGAAACGTGACGATATTGAGATCGAGGATTTATTGTATTCTACGACTTTGACAGAGTTTTAAACAGAAGGCCGCCGAGATAGACGGTGAATTGAAGGCAGGGAGCAAGAGGGAGAGAGACGGTTCTTCTTGCAACTTCTGTATCCTCCGCGCATGTACCGTTTTGTCAGCGGCGATCGTCGCTTCGACCGGATGACAGATGAAGCCGCGATCTCGCGTAATCAAAATGAATAATGGTGCCTTTTACTCCCGCGGATTACTCGACGAGGATGTCTTAAGACGCTCGGGCACGGAACCGCTAAACCGCGCAATTCCCACGACGAGTCTCGCCATCCAGGAGCGACGTAGCGCGACGCGAAATAAAGCGTCGCGACGGCACGTACGCCGCGCATCCTCCCGAATAATGCCGCGCGATTCTTTATCAGACGTCTCGTTGAGGCGAAGCCTCAAACAACAGGCGCGATCCATATCTTCCCGTTGGCCCACGCTCAACGGCGCCGCGATAAAGGGGTTCTATCCTATTTCTCTCGAATCGCAGAAATGTTACGGTTGATTTCGGACGAGCTTCAATGTTTTTACGCTCGTATATCATGGTATTAGTCACGGTCGCCGTGACAACTGAATTTATTTGTACGCGACCAAGCGCGGTGTCGGTAGAACGTTTGCAACGACAGATATGTCGAAAACCCGATTAAGTCAGCAATTACATCAAAATACATGTTATCAATTTAAATGGAATTGTTGGCCAGTTCAATCGCGGTGAGAATATAATTGCTCCTAACAATTTCCCGAGTCCCCGGGGAGAGGCAAATTGTCTCCACTAAGCGTCCGATAAATCGAGCGCGAGCCGACGGTGCTTCTTTCGCGATCACCTATCTCCTGATTCCGACTCCGTTTGACGATCGATCGTCCACGGTTGTAATTCCGTATCATCGCGCTGCACGGGGGGCGATTCAATTAACTTTTTTTAAATTCTCCATTAAAAGTACAGCAAGCGAGGGGCGACCCTTATCGGCTGCCTCGCCGGCGTAATCACCGGCCGTTTCGATCTCGTTTCCACCGTATAAAATAGCGGCGCAAAGCATCGCGTATCATTGCGGGAAGCTTCTTAATCCGTCTGCTTAATATGCCCGTAAGCGCTCGAACCGCGTCCGGCAAAACGCCGCGCCAGTGCGGGCCGGGCGAGTGCGGTTTTATGGTATTATGCATTGTCCGGTCCGTACCTGAATCATCGTCGTTTCTTCGGGACCATTTTCCGGCCTCGAGCGACGAAAGCTTAATCCTCTCGCCGGCCCGAATAACCGCTTAAGAGCGTTTCCCTGCCGCTTCATCGGCCGTGAAATACATTCGTCCCGCGTGTTTCGTCCGAGTTATATGGATTTACCGAGTGTAACGTTTATTACAGTCACGCCGGGCTCTGCGAGAGTAGATTCTTAGGTTCTCTCGCGCGAGAGACGTATCGATTACGTCAACCGGCTGTCGGCTGACGACCCACACTTTGAACTTTCACGTTATGATTTTTCCTTCGAATCGGTCATCCCTAAACGAGAGACGTTTCTCTTTGGGAAACAGAAGTCAGTTCTCCGCGACGCAGATGAGAAGGCAGCTTTCCAATAACGGGCGCTTTTCTTTCTTCTTGCGAAGCAGCGATACTTACCCGACAAGTCGCTGAAACAAAATTCTCATCGATAAGTTTCACCCTTCGTTCGCGTTCAATGGAATTACCTTATTTCCATCAGGGCCGCCCACTTGAGAAGCCGGAGGAGAAATCTGATCAGTAGAGAAGAACGAAATAGAGTCAGACGCGAAGTAAAATGACGAGATATTCTCCTGCCGGAACGGCGAAGTATGTCGTAATCGTTGCGATTCATATCCTTATTTTTTTTCTCGTCGCAGATAACTTCTACGCTCATTCCCGCATTATTCCGGAATAATTCACGTGGTTTTCTTTTTTTTCTACGTAGACCGCGCCGCGCAGTCGTCGGTAAATTCACGCGGAATGAGAAGTGGAAACGATCCTCCCTGCCTTCCTTGTCTTTGTCCACCTTTCTTACTCACGTTGTTAGCATTAGCTCCACTTTACGGTACAGCTCTCTTCTGCTCCGACGATGATAAACCTCGGCGGGCTTCCCGTACAACACGGTATTTCTGGAGGGTAGTTCCCACGCCAGTCCGGCGGTAACACCAATGGTAAACATTCCTTGAGGCTTCGAATACGTGCTCATGGTTAGACAGTAGACAAGCTGCGTAATAATAATGGACAAGTCGAAGAAAGTTAATCCCAAATTAAATTCTGTTCGCAATATAAATAGTAAATAAAACATAATAGTAGTCATCTAGAGATGAGGAACTAAAAATAGAAAGAAAAAGAAAGAAAGAAGGGGGAAAAGATGATTAATTGCTGATTAATTAACTCTTGTAATATTAATTAATTTGCTCAAATCATAAATTATTTTAATACCATTCAGAGGGTGCGCGTTTTAGTTCGGCAGCAACGCGTTTTACATATTAATTTAAAACTAATTATATACATTACGAATCAATATTTCTCCCTTTCACGAAGTTTGTTATTACTCCATGTTGCTCCGCTTATTAGAGTCTTTTTAAACGTTACACATAAAGGGAGTTCCATTTCATTTAGCATATGAAACTTCCTAAGCTAAACTGTATCGAGAGTTTATGTTGTGCCATAATATACAACTTCTCGCTACGAAACTTCCACAAGCTCGTATCGACCTGTCTGGCGTATTTCACGCAAAAACACGAGAGGGAGAGAACGAAGATTTCATTTTAATAACGAGTCCCCGCCGGATTCGAAAGCGAGCGTAACAGGTGCGTTTATATTCCCTTACATTTTCGAAGTTTATGCATCACAAATTCTCAAACGAAAACTTAACGGAAAGAGAGTAATAATCGCCGTTTTCGCGAGCGAAAGCGTTTTCTTATCGAAACACACCGCTGCGCCGCTGTGTAAAATAAAAGTTTATCTTACTTGAACGTTGCTGCCCTCCGGGAACACCAGATATTTAATTCCAACGTCTCTCCCGGATCTTACGAGCGAGTCATTTGTAAATGTCATCAAAGCTGCCGATCCTCCGAAGCGACGCACAAAAACGCCGAGCAGAATAAAGTGACGGAGATGCTTAATCAGCATGGCAGTACGAAAATTTCGTGCTCTATCGAACGACGCTAATCCTAACGATAGAATGAACTTGAGCGCGCGTGATCGTTGCTTGTTCTTGAGAACAAACGCTAACGAACTGCATCCGTCTGTGTCGAAAAGCAACGGTACTCTATTATTGTTCTAACGATGAGTAAATGGAGAATAATTTGATTCTGTTCATTTCTCCGGGGAAAAGAGAGAAGCTTAAGAAAACTTAGGATACTAAAATGTTGTCTTATAGATAAATTTAAACAACTGGATAATTAAATTAAAAATGTGGAATATCTCTAATTAAAAATGCATTTTGTAAATGCATTTTTGAACATTTCCTATGTACCTAATATCCTATTACGTTTATTCGCAGCTGTTTTCTTTCCCCTTTTTATTATATTTCTTTAAATCTAGCAAGACAATTTCTTTGATATCTAAATCACAATTGCCTAAATATTATTCATGCAGTAATATGATAATGTAATTAATAATATCAAGCAAACTGCAAGAATAATTATTAAATTAACATTTTAATTAGCTATCGATTATACTAAAGTAAATGATAAGCTGATTAAGCATTAATCTGGCTCGAACTATTTTCAATAGAACATAATATATATTTTCTAAACACAACGCGACGTTATAATTTATTATAGAAACTGATAATGCCCTGAAAGAATTGCCTTCAATTTATTCGTTTAACAAATATACAAGTATATATATATATATACACAACATTCCGCAAATAAATATATACACATAATTATTAACTATCCTACTACGTTTTTAGATCTCGCAGCAAACGTTCCCGCAATAATTTAATTATCTTTGGGATAAATTTCTGGCTAAAATAACTACACTAAACCGAGCGCACGGCATATTATCGAATCAGATGCATACCAGCAATCTAATTTAGGCCGAATATATTATGCGTATCGCGAAATTATATCGAGCGTATTGCAACAAAAGCGGAATACTCGCTAAATGTAATATAATACGGGAATATTCTGCGCAGTCGAATTAAAGCAAAATTTCACGCTGAAAATATTTAATTTACAATTTTCGTAGCAATAACAGTATCGTTTACGCATCACTTTCATACAACGATACAACTGGACGCCGAGTCATTGTCTCAGGATTTGCCGGTTGTTAGTTAAAGTGTTACATCAAGTAGCCGCCGGGCCACCTTGTTAAACATCGTTAATAAACAAGCTTGCAGTTGTGCGGCAGAATCTCATCAAGTAAATACAATTATGTGCTTACATTTGCGACTAGTTCACCGGGTTTGCGCGTGACAAATTCCGACGAGCGGGACGCGCGAGGGGGGATGCTCGCATGAGGAATGCACAATGTTCGCATATCGATTAGACGTTCGTTACAATACGAAGATATATTTGGCATATTTTATTTCCATTGAAAAGGAAAAAAACGAAGAGAGGGGGAGAGAATCAACCGTCGGACGCTCCGTCCGGAGCACTCTACAGAAATGAACCATAAATCGACGAGAGCCCGGCGACCGTTTTATTAATGCAAAACGTCGTGAAATTATTCGAAACCGCGCCGAAATGAATTACACGTTGCGGAAGTAATGTAATGACCGATATAGAATATTCATGGGTCGAGAGGCTCGCGCGAAACTTTCTGAATTTAATCCCGGAATCGTCGTTGATGTTAAATAATCGTTTATCGTCGTGACCCTTCAGCGTGCACAGCGGGCACTGTCAAAAAGTCCTATCCTTTCACATTTAGAAACCACGTAAATACTTATATGCTCGATTAATGCGAATGGCTTTTACGTTGGATTCATACATATATATATTATGCTTTTTATAATAATCTTATTTTATAATATCCTATTCTAAAACAATTTTGTATATATATATATATATACACGCAATAAAGTTATTATTGTTGTATGTTACTTACTAATACAACAGCAAATATGTACGTGCCAAGTAGATAAAATAGTATTAACATATTTAATTAATTTAATTAATACGTTAAGCTAGAGATATTTTACAGATAATGTTTTTAAAACAATAGGTATACAAACTCAAACTTTATACGGATAATATATTGCACGAACTTATCTCTCACGCAGCTGAGTCTCTTCTCTTTTAATAAAAATCGACGAAATCTCGCTTACAATCGGCATTTTGAAATGTTCGTAATAACGATAAACCAACAACACAACAAGTTGACCGTTTTATCAGTCGTCAGTTCGATGCGTCGCGGAACGACGCGCGAAGCCACCGAAACGTCAGGCAGAAAAATCACCGCGGAACGGGCCGGCTGCCAGAAAAACTTCGCCGAGACTCCGCGGCAAGTTTCCCATCAGATTTGCGTTCCGCAGGACAGCGCAGTGAAAAGGTCTGTCGTAGCTTCTGCCGCAGCTTCAAAAGTCTACGTCGTAAATGGAGTGCCGACACGTGGGATACAGCCGTCCGCAGTTTCCGCCCGTCTCGTATGCTCGATCGTAAGCGTAGTCCTCCGATCGCTCGAATCTGGCACCGTCCCTTGGCAGTCTGCGAACAGAATCGCCGAGTAATGGTCTCCTCCGAGTTCTATTCAACGTTTCCGAAGTTTCGTTCTCCGATCGATCGAACTTTCACTTCTTAATTAAAGCAGTTGGTTAAAATTAAAATTTCAGAGAGAACTGAGACTTTCGTCTCGACAGAAACGAAATTGACACTTTTGAAGAAAAATCCTGACTTACGTGAAAATTGCGTGAAGGAGCTCCTGAACGAGGGATCCCGCACCTATTTGGGAAGGATCTCGCTGGCCCGCCTCGCAGAGTGCCCTCATCACGCAGGATCTGCCGTCGAGGCCGACGCTACCGATGAAGTTTAATTTAAAAGAGTAAACTTTGACGACGATTCGCGGCTTACGCGAAGGTGCTTCCGCGCGGAAACAATTACGCTCGAAACTTCCGTTCCGCAATCGCAGTTAAAAGTAATTACGACCTCATAACGTGTAACAGCGCACCATGAGCCGCGTAAAGTGCCGTGAATGCAGGTATTATCCGAGCCGCATCGCGATTTGCCATAAAATTGAGTCGTCTTTTTTAATCGGCGAACTTATCGCATCGATTCGCGTCGTTTCGATGCATTGCATAAATCTCCATAATCGATTTCTAATGATTCGGCAGTTGTAGATACGGTGACCATTCGTCCTATTTTACAGAGGACAATCTTTTATTTTAGATATGTGTTCTTTAGATTTATTTTTTTCTTAAAAACTCACTTTTGTCCTCTATTTCTGAAAAGTCCTATAAAATGTCTTATATTTCAGTTTTTATTTTCCTTTGTATATTTTATGTAATGTTTAAATAAAGATGTATATATATATATATATATATAAC
>VBVR01001287.1:0-32131 GCA_011638315.1 Tetramorium parvispinum | reverse complement strand
CCTCCCCCCCCCTCCCCGTCCGCGTGTATTTCCTTCGTTTCTTCGTTCTGTTCTCAAGCACCGCCGCGCGATCCTTATTAACGCTTTAACGCTACCATTACATAACTACGCGTGCCCGACTCGGCTGGCTCGAATAACACGATTAGTCGAGTTTACAGAGAATTACTCATACTAGGAACTATGTCTCCCTGCAGCGCGTCGCGTCGCCGCGCTCTATTCGTTTAGATTTAACAGCGATCGAGCGGCTCCCGAAACAAGCGGCAGTTAACTAACGAACGCTTTCGTATTGTGTTTATGTGTTACCGCTATCACGACCAACGCGCCAATTCCATTACACTTTGCTTTCAGAGACTTCTTCTTAATCTTTCTTTATCTTAATCGTATCTCTTCGTTTTTCATTACTCTCGCACTTGCCCCTATTGTTGCTCGATACTTATCCTACAACATTTTTTTCAGCTCTTACCTTTCGCTTCCCAATGCATTGCCCCACAGTCTTTATTATTCTACGATTCTACTTATTGTACGTCGTGGAGGTACATCTGTTTGAAACGTAGCACCGCTTCCTATCTACTCTTCAGCCGCGAATAATATTAATCACGTTTGCAGAGAATTACGAATACGAGAGCCGCGATTGTTCAGAGTGTATTATTATTCTCCGTTCGCTTAAAATTTAGGAGAGCAAACGATTTTCTGAAGAAACGCATTATAAAGATACTCATACTCGTGCTGTTTACGCATTGTCAATTAGTTGGACATTTTCCCTAGATAATTCGGAGTGAAGGTCCATTGCCGAAATTAACTTTTCCACACATCCCTTCTTCTGTTCTCTCTTTTATTTTGTACAGTTTATTTTCGCCTGGTTTTTTTAACCACATCTAACATTTCCTTTGTTTCATACTATTCCCGAGCACCTTATTATCTTCAACGCGTACCATTATATACCTACCCTCGCGGTTTACGGTGAGAGTCTCAAATAACACGATTAAGCGAGTTTACGATGAATTACGTGTATTAGTGGTATACGTCTCTTCAAAGTGACTACGGCCTTTATTCATTTAGAGGCACAAACTATCGTGCCCTTCTTCATAATGCCATGGGAACTACAAAGCGATATTAAAAGGTCAAAATGCTTTGGAGACGTATCATGTAGCATTCCTCTTGTTAAACATACTAATTTCTCTTGAAAATTATGCTTCTTCCATTTCCTCGTATATTTAGCACTAAATGTGCCAGATTCTAGGCTTTATGTGCTTAATATGAAAATCGCATACGCGCAATGTAAACAGATGAAATGGGACAACGCAATGAGAATTAGACGGCTACATTTAGCGCTAAATGTGCGTTTAAAATTCAAATATGTTGTATATTTCTGACGCAACTCGCACTAAAGCTAAAGCTCGTATATTTATTTTTCAACAGGACGATAATTAACTTGTACATGTTTGCAACACGGAAAGTCACGGTATTGTTCGCAAGATGAGTAACACACTCACTTTTCGCAACGCGTGCTATTTAAAATTAACATAGTGTGTATTTTCTAAAGAGCTAAAAGCAATTGCTATATTATAAGACAATATTTTGTATATAATGATACGAAAAACAAATTGTTTATAATGCACACGCTAAGGAAATAAGGCACGGAGTTATGCTAAAGTGTAATACAATTATCGCGCTTAAAAATTTTTATTCTTAAACAACGCGTAATTGCGATGCTTCCAAGTGTGGTCTCGCCGCAATCTCGATGTCACGCAAGTTATATCCTATATTGATCGCAGGCGAGCACCGGTATTTAATGCGTACAGCACGGCAATTTTCGCGCGGGATTTTCGCCCGCTGAAAAATAACCCTGATATTAGACACGCGAGAAAAGTTCGAAGAGGCGAGAAAAAGCCCGAAGGAAAAAGCCGAGAATGGCGGTCGATGAAACGTTTCCGCAGGGACGAGTTGGAATGAACCGCGCGCGGAAAGCTGCTGCGGGGAAGGAGCAATGAGAGAAAGAGGAAGCGAGAACAAGTGGGAGACGGGGAAAAAAGTGGACCCGCGCACAACCACCACTGAGAGGAGGCTAAAGAGAGAAACAGAGGACGGTAAAAAGGTAGATGGAGACAGAGCGAGCCGAAAAGTGCGATGCACAGGGATGGCATTTCGCATTGTAAAGTTTTCCGGGCGACCGCAGGAAAAGGGGAGAAACGACGGAAACGGGAATAAAGACGGCAGAGAGGATGACGACGAAAGACGAAAGGGGACGAGAGAGAAAGAGAGAGAGAGAGAGGAAAGTGGTCTCGGTTGACGGGCAGTTGCTTCGGCCCTGTTCTCGTTCGTTTCCTCTCAATTCGTCGACCAGTGGCAGGCGCGGGGGGTGCAGGAGAATGGAGTCGCAGGATGACGCGAGAGAGCGAGCGGGGTGGGAGAGGGAAAGAGATCCGCGTGACGAGAAGGGGAGTACCGAAGAGAGCTGCGAAGCATTACGCAGGATGGCACGACTGCAGGGATATGCTGCGCGAGAGGAATAAAGAGCAAGAGGGAAAAGGGGGGAAATGGAGAAAGAGAGAAAGAGAGAACGTAGGCACCGCCACGCCGGGAGGATGACGGGACTGTTACGAAGAGGTGAGGATACGACCGAAGGAGGGTGCAAATAATAACAATAATCATATTTCCCGGCAACATGGCCGCTGAAAGAGGGTGGCCGCCTGGTATACACGCGCAGAAGAGAAACGAGAGGGAGAGCGAGAGAGAGAGAGAGAGAGAGAGGGTAGGTGGGAGGAAGGCAGCCAGGCGCAGGCAGGGAGGGTTATCATAATATTACAAACCACCGCCGCAGGGACGTATCTATACAACTCCTCACCCTCGTTCGCATTCGAGCCCTCCTCGCGCTCATTTCTACCACCGCGCTCGTTCTCCCATCATTCCCTTCCCCTCCCCTCCTCTCGCCCGCATCCTTCTCGCGGAGAGATTCGCGTACACGGTACCTAAGTTCCCCGCGCGCAATTCGCACGAACGGTCGCATCCGGCAATTGTCGCGTTATACACTCCCCCCTCCCCCCAACCCATCTCGCGCGCGTCCCTCTCGCTCTCCATCTCGCGTCTCGTCCGTCGCCGCCTTCTCCTCGTCCTCTAACTGTGATCCTACCGCCAGTGGCTCTTCCTCGTTCCCCGTCCCTCGCGCTCTATCTCTCGGTCTCCGTTGTGTTCTCCGTGTATACGATCCCGTAGAAAATGTACACCCGCGACACGATCTGGCTTTAGTTTCCACGCCCAATGGCAGTCGCCGTTCGACGCGGATTCTCGCTTGACGAGGTTCATTCGCAGCCCCCATTACACTCCCTCTCCCCGTTCGCAGCTACCCGTCTCACCCTCGTCCTTATCCTCGATACCGCGGCGAACGGGCCGCGCGTACGCCCGAGAAAAATAATTACCTATAAATTCTATGCCGGCGAGGTTGATGCTTTCGCTCCACTCGACTCTCTCCTCCTCGTCTCTCCTGTTTGTTCCTTTTTTTTTACTTACTCTTTTTTTCGCATTTGCTCCCGGCGAACGGCGCATTGTTCAGCATTGGCGTAATATCCGGATGCGAAACGACGGACTTTCCTACCCCGACGATTGTCTTCAGCCACGGCAGTGTTAACGGCCGATTCTCTTTTGTTTTCTCTTTTCCTTTTTTTTTTTGCACGCGAGCCGCGCGAATATGTCGAAGCGCCTCGAATACTCGTCGCCACTGCCGCGCTTTCCTGGCCAGGCGTATTTGTCCGGTGCTCGCGCTCGCTTTTGTTTTAATTGTACAGCGCGCGCTCGAAACGCACGGAAAAAAATCCCGCTGGAAATGCTGCGCACTGGCAAACGAGCGGGAATATCAAAACTACGGATAACTCGATGGAATTTTAATGCTGCTTCGCTCACGCTTACGCGGAGCGGAAAAAAACCGCGTATTTATAATTCGCGATTTTATTAAGATATTATGGAATTATATTTCTATATTTGATAATTTTTTTTGATGAATTATGGTATTTGAATTCTCTCGTTAATAGGAAATTACCATTTGCGACGCTCTGATGAGATTGCCAACGAGGTGTAGATCGTTATTCGGCGCATTGTGAGAACACCCGTGTCACAAATTTCATTACCTATTCTAACGTTTGCACGATCTTAAACGCCATGCACACTAATACCCATTAATTTCTTGCTCATTAATTAGCTTGTTGAAATCTAACCTAAGGATTCATATACAATATATATGTATATATGTACCTACTTCTTATTAGATTTTTCTTTAAATCCATTCTAATGCATTGTATTCTATGTTTAAATCAGTTAAAATAATTTCCAAATGTATCGGAAAATTTAAATCATTTTTATCTTTAAACAGTGACAAAGATTTATGTCTGAAATTTTCTTTATTTATGCATTCTTCATTGAAGATGTTTATATTTAATCCCAATAATCCCAATTTAAAAACTTTGATTTTTAAATCGTGCACTAAGAGAAAAAAATAGTTACTTTTGGCCTTAATCATAATTTTACAATATTTCTAACATGAAATATGATAACTTAAATATATGCATCATTATGTTAACCATATAACCATAATTATCGTTAGAAATATTATAAAATTATGGTTGCGACCAAAAGTAACTATATTTTTCTCTCAATGGAATGTTTTGCGATTAAGGACCATTAGTGCGGATATCAACGTAATATCTCTTCCCTTTTCATTTGCTACTTTTTCCGTTCGGAATAGGAAACCGATGCGGATTTTAAATAAATAGGGGACAAAGAAATACGAAACTGTCGAAACGCACCGGAGACAGCGTGTCTGCGGAAGAGAACCGTTCGACTTAATTTCATCCAGATGTTCGCGGGCATCTTGGAACGGTTCGTTGACTTTCCTGCGGCAGCGCTCGGGCATCACCCCTTTTAATGGCTTCCCGAGATGTCCTTGCCGACAAACTTAGCGCTATATCGGGTGCACGCGCGAACACAATTCCGGCATGTAAATAGGGTACTTGGCGGGATTATTTTGTTCATCGTGCGAGAGCGGGCAAGCACGGAAAACTGGCTGCCATGCAAGTAATTTTACTCATTCGCGGGGGTTACACCGGGTCAATCCGCGCGCGTACTCATTCAGGGATAATTATGTCATTTACCGGGCACACAGCGTGCCGCTTCGCGTGACTCCGACCAGTTGCGAAAGTTACGAGCCTCGCGTGTAGTAATATCGTTGCAATTATGAAACTCGGCGTTTCAAATTTGCGGTAGTAATGCTCTATTTATGATGCAACACGCGCGTTATGTGACGCGCAGGGATCGACAAATTAACGGAAACGCCGTGGATGCTAGGAAAATTCAAGCGGAAATCAAGTCAAACGTTACATCGTGCCATTTACCCTATCTAAATTCTACCTATTTTATTTATTGTATAAACTACTTGTGACATTTCGATTAAACAATAATACATTAATTTTTTACATTAATTATTGTCGCGAACAGGTTACTTATCAAATTACTGTAGATTTTCGATAATTACTAATTATTGAAACTTTTAATTTGTAATCGTTTGATGAGAAAAATTGTGGCGTATAAAAAAAATGTAAAATGTTTGATCCTCGCATATCTTTTATGAGAACAAGTATTATCTGGTATGTATATTAATTTCTTTTTTGAAATTGTCACTTTTGACACAATTGTCAATTTGAGCGTTTACAGCTCTTTTCAAGATTACATCTCAAGTCTAATGTACATAGCACGGCGTAATTCCCTTCTGATATCGGAACACTGCTCTCGTGTACTCATTACAGCGCATTCAATCTGAAGCCACTTAACTTTCGCATCGCTAAGGAGATTAACGGCATTACGTTAAGGCATCCCCCCTTCCCCACTCTCGCGCTCTCCGGCTCTTTCTCTTCACCCATCTCTGTCTCTCCTTCGTAGAAGCGGAGATTAGTAGGTGCATACGGAAAATTGCTAAAAGCTACCCGGCAGTATCCCGGCACTGAGGACGACAAAGACGAGAGGAAAAGAGAGCGAGTCGTATATAGATCCTGAAGTGGCACCGCGAGCACGTCGGTCTGATGGGTAGCCGGGGGTAGAGGTCGAGACCGAGGATCGGCCCCCGGGTAAGAGCGGCGGAGTCGTGGGTGACGGCGACGCGAGCGAGGGGGGAAAGGAAGCACTTAAAGAATTATCCGAACTCGCAGGAGGGATGGGATTCCTCGCCAGCACGTGCAATCGTTCCCAGGCCAACACCTAATACCTACTAATACCGTGCCGTGTATCTATCTACCCTTTTACCGCTCTGACGCGAGTCCTACGAGGCCAGGACTACGGAAAGAGTAAGTAGGGTCGTGTTTATAAGTGGATACCTACGTAGTGGCTGGCTGCGGACGCGACCCCGACGACCGAAAGGTTGATCGGATCCTCGAATCTGGACCGCCGAAGAAAAAAAGAAGAAGAAAGGTGCACTTACAACTCGCCGATTCGTCCTAGACTGTCCTAGAGTATACCCGTCTAATTGTCTTCTCATTCGTCGCTGCTTTCGAAGAAAATCAATACCTAATTATTAAAAATTATTTTTGGAATATTTAAATTTTAAACGATATATTTTACACGAAACATTCTATACTTTATTTGAAAAAAATTGAAAATATTCTCAAGCATCTTCATCATGCTACATAGTCTTCAACTCATTGTCAGTCTTACCTATCGCTGTTCTATGCAGTAGACAGTGGTCGTGAACTGATAAACCAGAACAATATATTATAGTCTAATGATGCGAATAAACGTTCATAGTTCTCTACCAATAGATTCTAGCATTTCAATCCACGTGAATTGGAATTTCTCTGAAAGATAGAGCAGAATATACTTTATAAAAAAAAATATGTGTTTCATTCTGGTAGTTCAAAGCAGAAGAAATTCGCGCGATGTTTAATTGATATGCATATTTAATATATTTAAAGAATACATATAAAATAAAAGTTACACTATGATAAAGATATAATGCATTATAAAAAATAATAAAATGATATAGTGAGATATAGAGATGTATTATAATATGAGATTATGGTTTGGAAATATCTGGTATGGATTGTTTTCAGAAACTGATTTATTTAGCTACACGTGTAAGAAAAGATTCATCTAATTTATTGCTATGCTGATGTATGAGTTCCTAATAAAAAAATATATAGTAAGTCGTAGTTAGGACGAAAAGTTTCTACGAATTCAGAGTTACTCATCTTCCTCGCATTCATTTGGAGGTTTCCGTCTTCCAGAGCAGACTGCGGGCCTGCTTTTCGACGAAATTCCCGATTACTCTGTCTAATTGTCTATTCTTCGAAATAAGATCTAAAATTGGATCTTTTTCTACTCGTCTGTATTACAAGGAATTTGTGTTAAATAAGAAACTTTCAAGCATAACTTTCAACAAGGATGGGGATCTAAAATATATTTTTTTTTTATTGTGATGTAATAGTTGAGCTAAGTACTGTAAAAACAGAACGTCGATATACATTTATTTTATTCTAATTATAAATTGGCTAAAGATTCATTTTCTCTTAAATTGATGCTATATATTAAAATGGGATTCGCGTATAGTCCTTCTCTTCATTAAAAGTAGAAGGTCTTCATTAAAACGACTTACGTCATCTTCCGACCAAGCTCACTTACCAAAAATAATGTGTCTTTTGACGAGGGTCAAAATGTTGAACGCGTCATCGGGAAACATCCACGGGCCACTTCACTCTGCAATCGAAAAACCTTCTTCCCTCCAAAGGAGACTGCGAGTCTGGCCCGATCGTTCGTCTCGAATCGCCAGACGCTAATTGCCTTTTTCGGGGTACTCTGTATGATGGCCTTCCGCGTCCCGCCTAAATTCCATGGAGGTTTTTTGACATATTAATCGTGGGACGCACGAGACCGAGAAGGACGAAAGAGACGGGGGAGAGGAGGAGGGGGAGGGATCTTGCGAGTGCCACACGTGTTGCCCCAACGCATTCCCCGACAAATTGACTTCAGACCTCGACGCGCTCCGTGGCCGTGCACCCGACGTTCCTCTTCCCACCCTTGTCCTCTGAAAACGGTCCTCTCCTCTCTCTCCTGTTCTCCCTTCTCTTTCTCTCCCTCTCTCTCTCTCAGTCATCCTCCCTCTACCAGAGACTCGACAAACCGCCAGGCGATGCTCAACGTACGACGACTCCTTTATTATTAGCCGCGGCGAAGCTAGTTAACCGAGTTAGTTAAGTGAGAATTATTATTTAGCTGCCACCCTCGGTCCCCCGACGTCCCCAACCGACAACGTCGTGTGTCTTCGTCTCGCTTTCCCTCTCTCTCTCTCTCTCTCTTCATCGTTTCTGATTCGCTCGTCCTCATCTCCCTTGTTCCCCCAAGCTGAATGGAAGACGACCGAATCTCGGAGCTCTCGTCGACTCCGACATGTCTCACGTCCAACGCTCGCTTGCGTCGTTCCCGTCGTCGTCGCCTCATCCTCTTGCGCGCTGTCTTATTTGTCCAGGAGGATCGAGGTGTCGAGCACTTTACGATTTCCGACTACTTTTCCATGCCGTTTCGTTTCTTTCGTGCGCCGCGAAGCATTCAGGATTCTACAACTTACTTCTCCACTCGCGCGAAAAGCAAAACAAATGAGAAGTAGTTATCCGATGTTTTCATTGATGACATTTCGTCGAGCTATAGTGGCTCTCGCGTATATTAATTACATAAAATGTTTCGTACAAACTTGCGAGAGACTTCTAAAGCGTATCGTCTGCTAAATCTGCAGGGATAGCTTGTAGCCAAAATTGACGCATTAACGAAAGTAGATCTCAGTAAAGTGATCCATCCAAAGTTCCCTTTATATTTTTAAAACATTTCAGTAACTTAGATTCAGCTTAAGATTCTTTCAAAAAGCTCATGTGAGAGCATGTTAAGGACGCCTCCCGATTTAACAGTGTTATCCGAAGCTATCGCAGTAAATGACACGCAGGAAAGAAATTTTCAGAAAAAACAAGATAGCGCACTTGCACGGAGGTGAGGTACGTCTGTCGAAAATTGAAGTCGGATAAACATCACGTACACGTTCGGTGAATCGAATTCGCCACTGTTCCGCTATCCAATACGAGGATCCGCCGAATCCTGAGCAGTCACGGTTCATCGAGGATCGTCCGCCGCTTTAGGAATCTACTCTAGATATCCGAGTTGACTCCAGGGAGAGAGAATCCGGTGGAACTGTATGCTTTTTGGAGTTACGGATAAGGGAAACGAAGGGACACGAGGAGAAGGAAGAGGGAATCGGGGCGGAAGCAGCCGATGCTCTTATCTGTCTACGGTACGTCGTAACGATTACTCGAGGTTGGTCCTGGCGTATATATAGATATCGCAGAAACGACGGAGGGTCCACCATCCTTGCGTCTCGATCCTGGGGTCAGGACACTTGCTAGGTCGGTGGAATTTTGTTTCCGCTAGAGTTACTCCCCGACGAGCCGCCGAATGGAAACCATCTCTTAATTAGCTCTTAGGCGAAAGGTAATTCGTGCTTGGGTATAAGCTCAAGTGCAAACTTCTCGCTATGCTATTTTAAACGTTTACGCAAACTTTGAATCCTAGCCGCATCTCAATGAGCTCACGGGCGGAGAGATTTTACTTTCTCTCTCTTTTTCTGTTTAAAAGCGCAATCTCAAAATAACTCGAAAAACCCAAATAATCTTGAATATTAATGACAAACATATTGTTATATTATAGCGATATTGTTATTAATAAGTAACGTTAAATAATAAATCGAAACAAAATTGAAAAGGTAAAATTAAGAACATCACAATTATGTTAAATTTTCGAAACAATTAAATTATTATCCCATGTTGCATCGCATTTCTAAATTATTGCAAAAAAATTATAATTTTTATTTCTTAGATTACCAATTATGTTAGAGCATAACACTGAATAAAGAATAGCGACAATTCAAATCATTATCGAAACATTAATATTAATAGTTTATGAATCCAAGCGATTCTCTCTCTCTCTCTCTCTCTCTCTCTCTCTCTCTCTCGTAAGCAAGCGATTTCAGATTACAATGCTTCGACGAATTAAGCTTTACGGCTGGAAGTGGATAACCTCTCGCATTTGCCCTACTCGCAGCCGATTAATTAAACGCGACACGGTTCATGGCAGAGCCAATTTACGCAATTGCCACTTTTTGGAACACAGCGCGGTTCATCGCCGAGCGACGTGTGTCTGTAATTTGATCCGTCGACAATACGGGCGAGCTATTTCGCCCTATCAACTCGGCCCAACTATCGCAAAATCCTCGATTGCAATTTAAATGACGCGTGCGCTTATAATTAACGGCCGCAGGATGATATGTTCCTCGGGATATGAATTAGCAAGTAGACGATAGCTAATTCACGCTTCCTAGTTCGAGCACAGGCGTCTTGCCTGACATCTTCGGCGTCGAGAAACCTCGGTGGAGGGCGAGAAGGGCACGATGACGATTCGTGCTCGTGGTCGGGCGCCGAGCAAGGAACCGACGCGCAGAGAAATGTGGCAGAGGTGGCGGTGGCGGTGGTGGCAAGAGGTGGGAATAGGGATTCCATTATTTAACCGAGGTAGTTTAGGCGAGTATTAGGGGGTTGAGTTTATGACACCCCTCGGCTGTCCGGATTGCCTATTAATACGATATGAGCCCCGCGCTCTACGGGCGCGCTTCCGCGCGCGCGCGCGCGCCATCGCATTCGCATTTCCTGACCGAGCTTGTGTCGCTCGATTTTTTGCTGTTACGTTTTTTTAGGGTCGCGCATCTCTCTTTTTTTTAGAATACGCGAATGTATACGAATCGCGCGAGTGTTGGTAGTTTCGCGCACCGGTCAAACCGACTGGTATCCGGCTATGAAATTCTTAATGATACTATGATTTCGCTTGAATATCGTACCGCCTTTCCTTCGCCCCCTTCGTTATTCCGCATGCCGCAGAACAAAGCCGGGACTCTCGATTAACTCGGCCTTTTGTGGCGAGTTTTAAACTTGTATCGAACTGCTGGGTTACACGCACTATTATATCTGACGTAATCTCGCGGCTCGGCGCGATTATAGTAGTTTTATAGTACTCCATTAAATTAGCTTTAGAAATCAAACATTCGACGTACTCGTATTTAACGCTGCCGTTTTTAAATGGCAAAACTCTCATTTAATTAGTAGACTCGGTCAGAAATAACGACACGGTGAAAAATTAATGCATCGTTCGACGAGTGAAAGAAGCTTAAACTATAATCTCAAAATTTACTTTAAAAACTGCGTAATACGCAGTAATAAAATAGTAAAGACTTCGAAGATAAATTTCATCTGCGAACTACGAAATTCCGAGCTTAAGAAATAAAGGGATACATCGCCAAGATAAATACATGGTGGGATACATTGCCAAGTTTAAAGTTAACTATAGCATTCCGTTAATAAGAGGCTATATCGACGCCCGCCTTTATACGCCTCGGCCACCGTATCCCTTCGTGTTATTTCAAGCAGAACGGTGGTCGGAACTGACTGCGACCACTTGCCTGATACGGGCTCCAGCCGTG
This sequence comes from Tetramorium parvispinum, assembly GCA_011638315.1. Lineage (NCBI taxonomy): Eukaryota > Metazoa > Arthropoda > Insecta > Hymenoptera > Formicidae > Tetramorium > Tetramorium parvispinum. Next base: position 20,586 of record VBVR01001287.1, on the reverse strand, counting down.
CGCGGCGTACAGCTTCCCTTCGGCGGGTCGCTCGTCGATGGTTTTCTAATTTGGCGAGCAAACACTCGCTTTACGGCGAGCCCGGCATCGATGGCGAATAGTTTGGCTGAGCGCAATCCGCAGCGGGGTCCCGCGGCGGGGCCCCAGCGAGCGAGAGCGTTCTAAGTAGCGACAAACGATCATCCTCTTCCGCTCCCCCTTTCTCGCTGATTTACACGCGTTACACCGACGCGACGAGACACGTACCCCGGGGCACGTGCGTATATGATGCGCGTAAACGATCGCCGCACGGTCCCCCGGCTGCGCCAGGGGTAGAGCTTTTGCTCCTCTCCCTCTGCCCTTTCGGGAGTTGCGCGCCCTACGCCGCCCGGGTTGCAACGGCAACCACCGAATGACGGTAGCCTCCGATGGCGCGGCTCGGCTCTCGTCGACGTGTCTCGTGTCGGTGTGCAATGCGCGTGTATCGGGCCCCCGCTGCACGCCGGCTAACAGAAGGCAGATCTCTCCCGGGAGACTCGACGCTTGTTTGCGCTGCTTATCATCAGTTCCCATTAATATTAAACCGCATTCAACGAACGAAGCCCGCGCCCGGCCACCCCACGGCGGCCGCCCCGATGTGTACATAGGTATAGAGGCGCGCCGTATACCGGGTGTCCCGCGTTATCCAGATTTCCTTGCGTCTATACGTTTTCCACATTAATATCAAATCGACAGCCTTTCCTAGCGAAAAGATTTTATTTCACGCCAACGTTTTTCAATGGTTTGGTAACAGTTACCTTTGAATACCGACTTTGTAATCTACCTCCAAGTTAAAATTCTGTTTGTAAAATGAAATTTGTTAAAAATTTTAGATCAACGATCAAATTCTATTATTTACCCTTATTCTAGAATAATAATTAGGATATAATGACACTTATTCTTTTTAATTGGCTCCAAGGATCTGTAGAGCAAGGAAAATACAAATGGTCTAGAGTACCCCGTATATATACGATATGCGCTTCTATCGAACGCACACACATGCACACCCGCGCGTGCACAGACACATTCTTCGTTTATGTCTACGCACGCAGTAGTTACTCGAGCGTGAGACCGCTACTTGCGCCGGTGTACGAGAGCTCGTGCGTGTACGTGTACGCGCAAATCGGCGTTTTACGCAGACACGGTCGATTGTGTTGCGCGGGATGCGTATCAAGATGTGTGTATACCTGCGTATGCATGTATATATCGAGCCATAGTGTGTGCGTGCCACCCGTCGGCGGGTTCACCGTCGGTACCGAGTCGCGAGGGGGGAAGGGGGAGGATTTTGCTCAATTTTCACCCTTTGTTTAATCGCCGGCTACGGAGTCGACTACATTAATTTAATACCCACGCGTGCGCGCCGGCGCGCACTCGATTCTAAAAGGGAAAGATTTCGGGGGGTGAGGGCGGACCCTCGCGTCTTACAATCAACGAGTGGCGCGTGCGAACGGAGCGGACGGGAAGGTATAAAATGACGGTCTTTTATAAGAAACCTTCTTCGTAACACCTGCATAAATTGACATTCTCGGTCAATTGGCTCGGTCAGTATAAGGAAGCGCTGATTGCACGCCGAGTAATATCAAACTTTGGCAAACCAAGTGCCATCATTAATAAAATTTTGATATTTCTGTGTAAATATTATATATTTATATATGCGATTCACTAAATTAACACTAAATTAAAATAATAAAATTCCTTCTAAAATTCTTTTCTCAAGTATAAAAACCCATGAACAATGCGATGAATGCACCCCAAAAAAAATGTTTTACATTTAAAGTAATTTTTCCTATAATTTCATATTCTAAGCTTACTGTTTTACTGCAACATATTCCTCTTTCAATAAAGTGAAAAACATTTTGTTTATATTATTTTTCTCTTGCTTTCGAAGGAATCCTCTTGAGGTCTATAAAAGCTTCTAAGATTTAGAGGATTCCACGTATACCAAAATTATTTTTTTTTTTGGGTGCGTGAGATGGATCTTTACATATTTAAGCCACGAAAATTTAAGAAACTATCTATAATTTAATACACGCATGTATTTTTTGAAACTAAATATTACAATCTCCTAAATATATCAAGATACAAACTGTTAAAGAGAGAAAGAAAAAGAGAGTATATTTATATAATCGAGAGTAAAAAGTTGTAAATTTACAATTTTAAAAGTAATGGAAAATTATTCTTGCAACTTTTTGAGAGGTATGAGTCGCACAATCTTGCCGTTCGAGCTTTACTCCAAAATTTTTGCAATTTCAACTGGACGCAGGATGGCGCAGCTGTTAAAAGCGCGATGTAGTCGTGAATTCTACTTTCCCGTTACAGAGAAAGATCGAGTTGATTGCGTTTAAAATAAGACTAGTCATCTGCCCGGAGGTCCTCGTAGCGGGTACGCGTAATAGAAGCCTGGGAGGGTAAAACGTCTCGCTCGTCAGCAACACAGTGGGCGGGCAGGTCGGGCGATCGCTTAGAGGCCAAAGGACGATTCAATTAGTATCAACCAGAGCAATCCTGTACTTCAACCGGTCCCATTGACCGTCCTCTCGACCCATACCCGTGTAACTGTGCGCGATCGATCTGCCGGAATCTCTTCCTACGATTAAAGCGCATTCCTAAGTTTGTTTCTACCCGAGAATCCCGAGAGATGCGAGGCGAGAGGTATCGTCGAAAACGCGCTACTCCACTGCGTTCAATAAAGTTTATTGAACGATATTTTTCGAACGAAAGAGAGACTCGCGAAATTTATCGCACCGCTAATAATTACTATGGTGGTAATAACGGCGAATTGACCATCTATATTGGACCATAATAGTAGATAAAAAACACGATGTAAACAGAGACCGTTCTTTTGTGCGGCAATAATGCTCGTCGATCTAAATTTTTCAACGATATTTATGTTTTCATTCTCGCGAACAATTTGTGCTCTTTCGTTCATTGCTCATTACTTGAATATTTCATGGACGTTTTATATTTTATACCGACGAACGTTTTGAAACGCGCAGTCATACTGATTAGAAAATAAATACGAGGATTGTTTTACACATTATCCGCGCCATTGTACATACATTCGTATGTTTTTAATTCACTTGTGTACAATTACTTTTTACCTTTATTACATATATATAACACTTGTATATTTATCGTAAATAATTATTTGCATTCAAAAATTATTTCATGTCACCCAAGTTATGTGTTATTTTTCATTTTAATATCACTTATCTCGCACATGCGAAATAAAGAACTGAAGGAAGAATTTTTATTGAGAAATACTCGTCGGAGCACTTTGTCACAAATATGTCGGCACGAACTTGAACTCTCGAGAGACATTCCTAAGTGATCCGCCAAAACGATAATATATCCATATAGATTCCCATAAAAGAGAGAATTCAGGAGAGCGAACAGGACAGGCAGTATCCGTATCCGCTCGATCGGTTTCAGGGATGATCGTTCGCCTCCTTACTGGCCGCATCTCAACGCGCGCGGACGGGGTGACATCTCATTAGGGAGACAAATTGCTTCACCTCTCGACTCTATGCGCTCTCCCCCTGCTGCCCTTTCCCCCATCTCGTCGCGCGTGTTCCCTATCACGGGAGCGCGTGTGAGCAGTCTCTATAGAGAGATAGACGTCAACCGCCTTCGAGCAGCCCTCCTCGCCCCTCCGGTCCCCCCGCGTATACGTGCCGCGCGCGCGTTCGGCATGTGCGTACGTGTAAACGCAAAGACGCAATTTGTGCACGGCCGCAATCACATGATCGCGCCGTTGTCGTAGTCGTCGACGGCGACGATGGAGTCCTTTATACTGCATCCAGACCACGCGTTGCCATTATAACCGCCTAATATCGAGCAGCGGTTGAGAAGCGCAGTGAAAACCGAGAAGAGAGAGAGACGGAAACGTGGTGATCGAACGGAGGGAGGACAGAGCGAACGAGAATCGCGAGAGAAAGGATGAGAGGAGACGAGAGAGAAACAGAGAGAGAGAGAGAGAGAGAGCGAGAGGGGGAAGAGAAGAGAGGGTTGACAGGCGGACCGAGGGAGAAACGCCTGCGGCTGGTAGTCGCCGCCGGCGTGGAAATGTATTAGGGCTCGCATAGCTAAACTAATTGGTTAAATCTGTTGGGCCGCATAACTGGGAGGCTAATTGGGTGATTTCCTGACAAATTATATCCACCCCGACGACTACGCCTACTCGGTAGCGGGACCGTTTGTCACTTGACACTTTGAAGAGGCAAACGTTCAAGAAGCGCGAGAAAAAGGGAAGGAGAAAGGTGACTTGGAGAACGAAGGGGAGGGGAGAGGGGCGAGAGGGCAGAAGAACGGGCCCGAGAGAGTGAAATAGAGAAAAAGCTGATTTCGGCCCAGTGCCAGAAACATCCGAGTTTATTCGCGCGGCGGAACCGACGCGGACTTATAGACTCGTTCGTTTACATTGCGCCGCGTCTCCTCCTCGTCAAGACGCATCGTGTCGCGACGAGCCCGTATGCAACTGAGAAAATTGAGAATACAGAATGCAAAACAAATTCTACGTGAAAACTAATTAAATTTAAACTTTTGGCCCTTCAATAGTGTTTTATAATTATGTATTCCTTTTAAAATAGAAAGCAAAATAAATTCTTTTATTCTTGATTGACATCTCTAATAAACTTTGCAAATTATTAGTTTTATTTTTTTATAAACTTTTAGAAAATCTTGATATCTTGATGTACGAAGATTAAACAATTTAACTCTCTTTGTCTTTATGCCTCTTTGGCAATCTTCAAGCGTCTTCTTCTACTCTAAAAGTTGAGCATCCGTCCCTGGATGCAGCGAGCCATCTGTACGGTCTCTCCGCCCTTCTATCCTTCTTCGCCGTGGCGTCGCGAAAATTATTTTTGCTAACGAGCCGCGATGGGACACGGCCGTAAGTTTTGCGCGAAATTGCGACCGACCGCGCCGTTAATATGCACGCGGCCGTTTAGAATTCAGACGCTGAGCGTCGTAACGCTGAGACGGCGGAGGCGAGATTGTGTGCGGATCGAAACTTACGAGGCTGCCTTCGCGCGAACAAGCGTAGCTCAACGGCGACAAGCTCGCTCTTTTCGACGCGACGGGACGGGACTTTTCCGACGTTGCCGTAAACGAGCTACTGGAGCGTGAATGGGATAACGAAATCTTATTTTTCGGTCGATTTCAAGTGGGTCGTACTCTAACAGGATTTTAATCATTGAGCGAGTTAAGGCTGGAGATCGAAAAATCATGATCCATGGTAGACGCAATTAATCTTTTTCCGTTGTAGCAGATGTGTGGAAAAGTAGAGTCTAAATTTATCAAGGAAACTGGAACCGGAGGAAAGTTTTTTCTCTGTCCTTGTAGATTTAATGTATAACAAATCCTGATTTTCTTTATCGTTTTTTTTAGAATACGATTTATGTTGACTTGTATGTGAACATATGAGAAATAGAATGTAGATTAAATTAATTTAGTAATTATTTTACATAATTAGTTGAACTGCTAAAATTTATAAATGTAAAATTAAATATACTTTATACTTTCGTTTGATAATTTAATCTCGAGTGTCAGTTTCCTAAGAATATTCCGCAAGGTTCGTACATCAGAAGTCTGGAAAGGGTTAACGCACCCCGGGACTCGCGCCAAAGTCTAAAAGCACTGTTACTTAGTTAATGTAAACACGTGACAGCAGGTGAAGTATGAATTAGCATTATACAATATATATATACATGTTCCTATCGCGAGTGTAACTCCTTTCGAAACAAATTCTGCAATAGCTTCAACTATTAGACGTCTATTCGCTATCGCGGCAAGACCCCGCCCGACTGTATTTCACAGTCGAACTCAGCCACTTTGCGGCGTTTCCGTCAGAAAGACGTCTGGCACGACGTAACGTTTGGCAAAGTCATATACATTTCACGTGCGAGTTCTTCGCGCGAGCTGCATACGATGTCGTTAAGTATGCGGACAGCCGTGAATTTCACCGCGATGCGCCGCACCACACTTCGTGTCTGTTATTAGACGTGTCATTAATCGCAAATTAAACGGGACAAATTTACTCGATGGATACCATGAGGTATTACGCGAAACAATTTATGTCTCATCTATATTATATTCTCTAATGAAGAGAAATTAAATTATTGCAATGAAAGATGTAAAAAGAAGATAAATGTGTGACAGAATTAGCAGATGTGTTAAAATGTTCAGAATTAACGATTTCGCTAGATACATTTATTTAACAGAAAACCCAATGATTTATCTCACAATAATAGTCTATTCTGCTTTAAGCTCTGAAAATTATCGTATCAGTTCATAGCAAACACTATGAAAAAATTCTGGTTAAAAACGGACGAATCAGAAAAATCGTGTAGGATTGATCAAATATTCTAGTTATTATAATAGGAATTCTGGTTATTATAAGTTATAAAATATTAAAGAATAAAGGGGCGCGCATTTCTGTTTCAGTTTGTTGCGAGTAAAGGTGCGAACTCAATAGAGTTCTATATAATAATCAGAAATTATATTATAATAACTAGAATATTTGATTAATCTTACAAGATTTTCTGATTCGTCCGTTATTAACCAGAATTTTTTTTTCTCTGTAAAGATGATTTAAAAACTCATCTTGGAAAGCCGACAACAATTTAAATTGGAGCGTTTGTGAAAAAGCAGATCATATCTGGTCCATTTGTCGTAAATACTAGATTTCACGGTTACCATTAAACGTGCCATTAGTCGCGAATTAAAGCCGCTCCTATGGCGTCGCACGTCGCCCGGTGTTAGGCATGTTACTTGCGGGATACTCGCCTAGTAAAGACGCGTGTACGAACTCGACGATGTAGATGGATCCATACGCGGGATACATATACATGTCGCTCAAGTGGATCAGATCGCAGTTAGGGAACGCAAAAAGGAGGGAATCTTTTAATTTGACGCACCATAAAGCACGCCTAGCCGGTTTCCTGGGGATCCCCGGTTTCGGCGATGGTGTGACAGTTGGTACCTACATTGTATATGATATCGCGCGGAGCCCCCATGGGAGGTCACGGCTGACACCATGGCGTGTCGTATCGCTGCAATAATAACGCGTAAGCGATACCCGGACTGCGAGCCTCCCCACGTCTAATGCGACATAATATATATACATGTATGTATATATGCGCGCCCCTTTACTCTTTTCGCCTGTCCGTATATATAATACATATACGATTCAACGACACGTATTTGCCGTATATAACGAATTAGTTCAAGGAGTTGTATACGAAAGGATGCCTAGGACATACTACGTATGTATACGTAATCGCGTATCGGAGTTCCCGATATAGCCGTATAATCACCTCCTTTGGGCCCGATTCGCTCTTTCGCACGCGATCCACCCCCGACATGTCTTCACGCTCCTTTGGAAATCGTCCTCTTCAATGTTCGGATTATCCAGAAAGTAGCCCCATCATTATCCTCATTATATCGCGAAATATATTCCTCGACTTTTTATCAGCATAGCTCTCTATCTATCGTAACAGAACGTCAAAATTTTTGGGATTGAATTTATGTCGGGTATGTTCGTATATTTCCTTTTCTCCTTTTTTTTATACGAACCGTGTAATAAATGCGGTAGTTTGGCAACAACATTAAACAAATATCTTTTGTGGGCTACGAATCGAATATATCGAGCTGGATATATAATGCGACTATTTTTTTTTTGCGAACGATGCATAATATATATTTTTTTTCCATTGTGCGTTTTGCGCTCGTTTTTGCCACCATAGGAGAATAACGTATTTCACATTTCCACGCGCGCCAAAGTCGTAACACATGGCGCTTTTACACGTCGGCCGGTGCTGCACCGACTGTTCGAAACGTTCGGTGGTTTAAACGAAATTGCACTTAATAATTTACATTAATCGATGCTCAATAGGCTATAGGAAATGCTAATTGCGGGCGGGGTAATCGCTAACAATTAACGTTCACGCGATTACACAGCCGACGTCATTGTGTTGCTCCGAGTGCGTACACTCGGCGGCGGCGCGGCAGCCAGGAGGAAAACTGCGACGTATATGGGAATTAGTAACATATTCGCACGCAACAAACAGAAATACACATCGTAATGCGCGGCGCTTTCGCGGCGCATGTACAAAACGACCGTAACGGTATGTCGCGCTACATCTGCGAGTTGCTGGAAAATCTGCGAATTGCGTTTACAGAAAATGAATTCGCTGATTTCTTAGTCGTTTATCTTATCAGTATGTATACATACGCGGAGTGTCATCTGAAACATTTTTCTTAATTTTAACGAATTGTGACTTTTTACTAAACTAATTTCAAGAGAGGCAGTTTTTACTTGCCGTTTAATGTTTTGTTAAATAAATGTCAAATTAATATTTTGAAGTCAATTTGAACGCAAACAAAAAGTAAAATTTCTTTTTTAGTTGTACCAAAAAAAAATTTCGTCACTGGAAAAAAAATTAATTGTAATAGATTTTTCATATTCGATCCAGAAGGATCGTTATCGATGTCTCGATTTAGTTTATTATTGCAAAATTAAATTAATCGTAAAATTTAGACGACATTCTGTAGAATCTCATTTAAAATAGTTTAATCCATTTAGTGCAGCTAGTCAGGTCGTTAGTAGCGCGATTTCGCCGGTACTATATTTTTCACGAGGAAACGCAGATCGAAAACGATAGCGCCGCAATGCCAACTGCCGTTGTAATTAATGCTATTACAACGAGATAGGGGCATTAAGATTTTCTGAAATAGTGTTGTCACTGGATATAGTTATCTCTACACCGTCGTCGCTAACGTTACTGAAGTATAACGGCCATATATCATTCTGCTCTCCATGAACCTAATTTCCGCTCGTGTCACGCGTAATTTCGTCTACTTTTTCAAGAGCTCCCCGATCTCTAATTAGGGGTAAACGATCAATCATTCGGTCGCGAAGTAAATCAGAGAAGAAGTTTCCTAATGAGACGTGTATTATGAACATGGAACTTATTTCTCTGCGCTTAAACGTCCATTAAATTAACTTTCGCGATAATTGTTACATACTTTGGATTATATGCTTTTTAATTAATTCTGTTTCGATAATGGTAGACGTAGGAATTCTTATCGTATAAATTCTAAATTGACAATTTATTAATAACTTTGTTATTGCATCGGGAAAAATATAACACATATCGCAACAATCAAATATCTTTAGCATGTAATTAATATTTTAATAATTTTAATATTGAAAAATTATGTTTAATACTTGACGTGATATCAATAAATCGATATTTATTTTTACTCCTCATTAAGTAAGTACCTGATTTATAAGAGACACGATCGAATTTTCGCGTTTCTTATTTTTTTTGTACTTGTAATTATTATCAATTGATACAGAGGATTGAATGTATGCATTTCACGCGATACAAAAGCTTTTCTCCGAAACCCGTTACTAATGTCCGCCATTGTTGACGCTGCAGTTAATCGGAGTATCTCGGTAAACGTCGCCCATCGCGACTAAACGCGGCACCAAGGAGTACTCCAGTCATGCGTCGCGGGGTTAAGGAAAGGGCGTGCTGTCCGCATTGATTTACGCGGAGGACGATAGTAAGCGAGAGAACGAGAGGAGAGTCGCGGAGGTTGCGGCGCGGGATTGCGAGACAGAGGCAGGAGCGGGATGGCATCGGGGAGAGGGAAGTCAGAGAAAGAGAGAGAGAGAGAGAGAGACCGGGAGGACCACCGTAGTTGTAGAATCCGAAGCCACGTGATCGGAATAGTCGATTCCGTTCTCCGCCTTTCGGCCCTCCGGAGAAACCTTTCCTCCCGCGTCCGTCCTGCGATTTGAGCCCACCCCTGTCTCCCAACCCCCTGTTCCTCTTCTTCCCTCTCTCTCTTTCTCCGCTGCTATTCGTCTCCTCCACCCACGCCCGGTCGCGTGGATACGTGGTCGAACCGCCGCGAGGACACCGTATAATTATCGGATGGCAGGTAACTCGAACGCTCTCGCCCGGTTTTAATTGGCCAATTATCGTGGCGCGAATAGATGGTGCCGCCGGTCCAGATAGGCGTGAAACTTTTGGGGTGGCCTGCTCACCGAGCGACACAACGCGACTTTCTGTGACGAATATCTCTTGGCAGGAGGGTGCCAACGTGCGCGCGGATCGGGGGATCCAGGGAAAGGAGGCGGGGATGGGAGAGAGTGAGAGAGAGAGAGAGAGAAAGAGGGCGGCAGGGAAGGGACAGAGGATATGCATGGGCATCGAGAAGGGAAGATCGAGGGGGTCGCGCGTCGATATGTGTGCGAACAGCGCGCGCACGGCGGTACCTCATACGTGTACGTATTTGTGTGCGACGGACGGACGGGTAGAATCGGGATCAGAATCGGGAGCACGAACGGGCGCAAATTGGTCACGGCTGGTCTGTCCGATCTCCGTGCCGAGCGCCCCGCCACCCTTCGTCCCCCGCGCCCCCCTCGCTCGCGGCCGCTCGATCGCTCTATCAACCCCTCTCGCCATCGCATCCCACCGTCGTGCTCCATGTCTATCTCGCCAACTAGCTAACCTCCCGACTCGCGTACCGTTTCAGAACTATTAGGGACCCCCGCCTAAACCCACATCACTTTGGCAGGTGGAGTAATCCACCGGCTCCGGCGTTCACCTGAGCCATAATGACACTAGGGATCCTCTCTAGCGTATGCGATGATCCGTAACAATAGAATCGCCCTACGACTCTCATCGGGCGCGAAATCAATGCGCGAGATCATTCGTAAAGCTTTTATAAATTACGTTTAACCGCCTCTCAGAGACGAGCAGCGCGCTTAGGCCACCTGGATGGCGTGCGCTGATGTGCGTTACATTAGCGTCCTGAATTATTAATTAAGTTTTGGCGTATTACAAATCGAGTGGCAAACAGTGCATGCATACGGAATGCACTGCAAATGACCTCAATCCATCGTACGTGACGCTTGCCAAGTATATTAATTTTTTATCTCTTGCGGCAATTAAAATATTGATTTGCAAAATGTCTATGAAACACGAAAGACGCATCACGTTTTCTTTTTTGTAAAAATTGACGAGACCGTATCTTTATCGCGAAATTAAGAAAAATAAAGCTCATTTATCAATTTACGCCAATTGCCAAACGTAGCTTGTTAGATATTTTTTTCGACCGTATTTATGCAATCGTGATTATTATTCATACAAATTACAGCTCGCTACAGCTCGTGGAAAGAAGAAGTATACATATAACATAACGAACAAAGATTAGTGCGGCGACTGACGTCAACTAAATCGGCTCTAAGTGACGCGAGTGAAACCGCGCTCATTTGTTCGCGGATAATTGACATTAAGTTTAGAATGACGTTTTCAAGAAGGGCGCCGTGAAAGCGATATTTTTGTAGACAGGAACGCGCAGTGAATTATTACGTTCGTCCGTTTACGTGACAAGATGGAATGAGAAGAGCGTATTTCTACCTTTTCCTGAAGCCGAGAACGCAAAGGGTGTTCCAAAATCGTCTCCGACGTTTTTTTAGCGGCGGATTTTTCCATTAATTTAAAGCCACCGAGACGACGTGGCTTGACGAGTTAACACGCTCGGATGAATAATGCTTCGAGCGTGCAAATGAGAACAGCGAGTCTTTGAATTTTTACCTTAATGGAATCATCATTAGAGAAATAATCTATGAAAATATTTAATATTAAAACAGCGAAAGAAAGAGAGCCGATTGAAATTTTCTTAAAAAGAAAATTACTTAAAACCTGCTCGGGGAATATATAAATGAAAAGAATAGCAGTATTTCTGGGCTGCCCCCCGTATGTGCAGAACAAGCTGCGATGTATATATAATGTATGCGGCTAACAAAACGGTTGGACTTGATGAATAAAAGGTCTATTATCGCATTAACTACGGCACCCGCGATAATTAGTTTTCGCGGAACATGATAACACCGTGATACCTTCTCGCGCGGCTCAACTACCGTTACTTCACTCGAGCGCCTAACCAAATAATGAGACGATACAATTGAGAATTAGTCGAGGCGCACGTAATCCAATTTGTCATCCAACGTCGTGGTCATAATTTTGTAGGAACATTCGCGTTCGCAAATCTGTGCGCGACGCGTGTGCGGATCGTGTACAAAGCTATTCTAAACTCAATCGCATTTTTTATGTCGTGCCAACAGGGTCTTTCACGTGTGAAACGCTTAGAACTTGCCGCATTATATTACCCGGCCATTTATCACCGAATGCAGCGTCAGGAACAATACAACGGCAATCATTAAAACTGTCAAAACGCTCCACTGTCACAATCTTGCGGCAAAGCGTATGTATCTTTCCAATCTCACCAATTTCCTGGAAAGAATCGATCATCGTGACAATAACGGTGTTTGTCTCGCCGAACAATTGGTACCGAGCTAATTTGATGATGATCGAGGGATCGGTGGGGTAGCGCCGAAGAGCAAACGAGAGAGAAAGAAAGATAAAAGAGAAAAGAAGAGAAAGAGAGAAAGGCAAGGAATCAAAGTGAAACACGAAGAGCCGAAGATGACGAGAGCGACAAAGTCGACGGGACGAGGAAGGGAGATCGGTATTGCAGACACATCCGACGGTTACGTTCGATTGGCTGGCAGGGCGGTAGGCCAGCAATTACCTAAATGGTCGGGTAAACAATATCCGTGCACAGAGTTAAGAGCGGAGCGGTAGCGGCACCAGGCTCTCACATCAGTCTGCCCGTCCGTTCGTCGGTCGGTCGGTCGGTCGGTCGGTCGACCGGTCGGTCGTTTGGCCGTTGTGTGCTAGTCCTGATTTGATCGCTAGTACCATCCGCAACCCGCTCCCCGCACTCGCAGGAGAATGGAAGAAGCAACGAGAGAGAGAGAGAGAGAGAGAGAGAGAGAGAGAGAGAGAGATACCTGCGCCCCGCGCGCACCTACCACGATTATACTCTCCACCCTGTACACAGGGAGATCGCTATACAGCACCGTTGAAGAGGCCGCGATGCGCCGCCCCCACCGCCGACAACACACCGACGATCATCGCCAAACCCACCAAGCGTTTCGCGAGCGCGTATACACGCGGCGAGCACGCAATTCCTCCACACGTTCTACCTGCCTTCCTTCCTTCCTTCCCGAGCAACAACGATGCTCCGATGCCGCTCGCTACGGCGTGTGCTACGGAGGGAAAAGGTGTTCCTTCATCAGCGCCGCTCGACGGAGTCGCTGTGGTAGTTAAATCAAAGACAAACCACTTTAGAGAGAATCGGTCCGATCGCGCAAAGGGGCGGAGAGAGACGTGCAAACGAGAAGGGGGTAAGAACGAGGGGGAGGGGTTAGGGAAGTGTGTACACAGCCCGAGTATCTGACGAAAGCTCACCGCGCGCGAGACGTCTGCACGCGACTCGCCCGCGTGTTCGTGCCTCGTCCATTCAGGGCTGCGACGCTGCTCATGTATATTCCTATCTCCGTACGTGCGCGCGCGTCGCTGTGTGTAAATGGTGCAACGATGCGCACGCGACCAACACAGAGGCACGCCGGCCCTCGCGGTGCGGCGTTCTCGGTTACGAGCGTGTTAAAGCACGTGTGTGCGCGCAACCCCTAGCGGAAAACCGTGCCGGCACGCCCATTGGCGGCTAACGGTAGCTTTTCGGGTAGGCACGAGCGGGGTTAACCACGCCCCGTTGAGGCGGAACAAGCCCCCGCTTTCGCCGTACCACTTGGACCCCACGGTGCCACACCGCTCTCTTCGCTGCGGCGGCGGCGGCGGCGGCTCTCTCTCCACGGCGCTAATAATACGCCGATATACCACCGATTCTGCCACCATGGCTCTACGCGGGACTCTCGCGTAGAGTTAGCTGCCACGGTACGCGCGCCGCCGCGTCGACTCACCAAAGACACTGCTAATCGCGCGCCCATGCCGCGAGGGATATCCTAGATCCACGATTAGCCTGACACCCACTCGCCGCCACGCATGGTCTCGGAAAGTGCAATTTTATTCGGTCTCGCGTTCGTCGATTGTTTCACTGTTGCGACGATCGTAACAACGTAGTGACGAGATTGATCGTGTCGGAATCAGTGACGTTCAAGGAAGAATAGTGTGGTTGCGTTGAATTCGCGTTGACGTGACCGGTCGGAGTAACGGGGGTTTGCTAAAAGTGAATTGTTTTTGCCGATCCGAGGAATATACAAACCGAGTTCCGACAGTGGTTGCCCGAGAAGTAATTTCCCGAAGCGAGGATGAAGGGACGCGAGACTAGATAAAGGAAGATCGTCTTCTTATTTGCGGGTAATGTGGAGGATGCAGGAGGGCAGGACCGTGTCGCCCTTAGGACCGGTCGTCCTGCAGCGAGAGGAAACCGACATGCGTGCCGGTCTGTCGTTGCCGCCGCAGGAAAGGAGACCCGTATTGCTCGTACGCACCGGCGAGTCCTTCCCGAGGTACGACAGCGTGCGGCAGCAGCAGTCGCCGTCGAGCCCGCCGATTCTGCGATCCGTCGACAAGGATCAGTACCACGAGACAGATTCGCAGATCAGGGAGAAAAGGCCGAACGATGAGGAGGAGGAGGAGGAGCAGGATGAGGAGGAGGAGGACGAGGTCGAGGACGAGCGAAATCCGTCGACCAGAAGGAACGTCGTCGTGGACGAGGAAGACGACGAGGAGCAGGAGGAGGAAGAAGAGGAGGAAGAGGGCCAGGCCGAAGGACACCGAAACGGCGGCTACCACGAGGACGGAGACATCGAGGTCGACGTGGACGTGTGTCGGGAGGACGGCGACGAGAGCAATCCCAGCAGCCCGGTGGACCTCACGGCCCCGTCGTCGAGAGGTGTCGCGTCCGAGCAATTCGTTCATCCGTTCGCCAGCCGCGTGCATTCTTTCACCTGTGTGCAAAGTGGTGGCCACGGACCCGCCGGCCACGGGACACCAGTGTATATATCCGGGCACGGCGCTACCGGCTCGGCCGTCATGACGGTGTGCACTTCCGGTGGTGTGGCGCGCACCACCACCGGCACGTCGACAGGTAGCATTACCACGACCGCCACCAGCACGGTACAGACCAACAACAAGCGGTGCCTCGCATTTTCCGTCGAGAATATCCTCGATCCGAACAAGTTTACCGGCGGTCGCGTCGTCCATAATCGTGTGCAGCATCGCCGACACCGGCGCGCTGGCAGCGTGCACGAAGGTAAATAAGGCTTTCGTCTATTGTCATCTTCGCGCAGCTTCCTGGAGTAGTGCCCGATTGGCGTTCTCAATTAGGGAGAGCCGACATATCTGCATACGGCCGAAATGCACCGCGGCGATCTTGGCAAATGAACTAAGAATAACCGAACGCACGTGATGTCTTAAGCGACGCGTTTCACTCAGGATTTAATTGGTTGAAACAGAGAGGGAGAGAGTCGGCCGGCTAAACTTGAATCTTTTTTTTTTCAACTAAACTTCATCTCTTTAATTTTGAGTTGAAAGTAAACTTGTACAAGTTACAAAGTAGTATTTAATGCAAAGTCATGATATATATATATATATATATATAATAATTTTTCATAAATTGGCACACTCGTGAATTCGTCTTTCTTAAAATTTTTTAAAAATATACAGACAGATAAAACCTTTCTCAAAATAAGCATTTGAATAATCAAATCATTCATAAAAGAAATGTTTAATTTATGAACATTGTTTTTATAATACGAAAATGAAGTAATTGTAAATTAATTTATTGCCTGGAAGATTTAAAAAATCTTGATAGAAGAATCTTCCAAGCTGTATCTATTCGATTGTTTGTAGCCGAAGAAAAACACTTTTCATACCACAGTCTTCTTTAAAGTTCCGCGCAATCTAGCAAACAATATTTTTTCGCGTCCGGCAACTGCGTCTTAGCCCCCTTGATGCTTCACTGGTCCTCTCTCGCTTCTTCCTCGTTCTAACTTTAGACGCTAGAAGGAGGACTTCTTCTCCGACGATCGTGCAATTTTGGGAGCTGTCGGGCTATTTGTGTGTACGACGATACACGAAGATTCCGGCAAAAGTGACGACGTAGGGATATTTCACTCGAAACGTGAGAATGAAACTCTTCCAGCGTCTCATTAATGTCATTCTTGATAATGTTAATACGGCCGCGGGGCGACCGTATAAGTTACAAGGTTCTGTAACGCGATAGGCGCTAATTTATATGAGAGAATATAAAGTAATATACAGTGGTAAAAATTACACGGGTAGATACTATTACAAGATATACATTGTCCAAAGGTTACATTAAATTTTTTTTATATCTTGTGTGATAGAATAATTAATATTCAAAACACAAGAGAGAGAATTCATTTTTTTTTTTTAAATGTATGTTACCGCCAACTTTATTATAGAATAGATTGATAATTGCAACATCATAACTGATTGAGAACTTTTTAATTTATTTTGAATTATATTTCATTGCAATTCTATAAATTCATGTATCAACTGCTTGCGTCATAGCAAAGTTATTGTGTTACCGACATATATAAATAATTAAGTTTATCTCAGTCGATCTCAATTTCATCGATGATACACTAGGAAAACTGTTTTGTTCTATGAACCAAAAGTTTGGTTAAAATATACCCAATAAAATTGTTTAATTATTATAAACAAATATGTTATTTGTTTATATTTTGTTAAATCTTTTTGATTTAGAGAACAAAACTGTCTTGTTCTTCAAACCAAAATGATTTAACAAAATATAAGCAAATAACATATTTGTTTACAGCAATTGAACAATTTTTTGGTATATTTTAACCAAACTTTTGATTCATAGAACAAAATAGTTTTCCCAGTGTATCAGTTTTTTATCATACCTTCGTACCCTAACTTTACAACAACGAGGGAAATTCATCGTTAGCGGATTGGACGAGTTCGGTGACCGTTTGCCGCGTAGGATCCCAATTTCACAGTTGACTTTCGAATTTAATGGAGTCTGGCGGACAGACGAGAGAAGTGGTCCTGCAGACCGATAAGGGACGGAAGAAGCGTCCCGAAGAAGGGGTGAAGCGAGGCTGAAGCAGCGACGACGGAGGTGGGCAGGGGGTAGCAACCGAGCGGCGGCAGCGGCCTGTCGGAGCGTGACAAATTGCTCCGCTAATCTGCGTTAACCAGTCCTTGAACCCCGTGATCGTCGTTCCTTTATCCCGGTACGGGACACCGGGTGCTTGCGAAATCAGCATCTCGACGGACAGTCCAGCCCGCCGGAGCGTCGCGTCGGCACATGCCAAGAGGGTATTTTTCTCGCCGAAGAAGGAACACAAGTCACGAGAGAAAAAAAAAAGAAAAAAAAGAGAAGGGTGAGAAGAGGACGTACGGGAAACCGCGTGCGATGGATCGATCGCAGCCGTCGAAATCGAGATTACACGATTGTCGGCTCATCCATCTTACCGGGATGGTCGCCGCTTCCCATTAAAAGTGCATCAGACCCAAGCCAATCCGTTTCGACTGCCGCCACCGGGATCCTCCGCTCCACCCCCGCCGCACGGATCTGCCGCATGGAATAATATCGCCGGTTGTTATGATAATCGCGCGGCATCGCGCCGTATCGCACCGCATCGCGTCAAGCCGCCCAGAAAATTGGCTCTTCTGCATCACAATGACTTCTCTCTCTCTTTCTCGCTTGTACATTCCCTTTCCTTGTCCCCCCCCCCTCTCTCTAGTTGTCGCAGCATCCACGAAAGTCACCCCTCCGTTGCGTTCGTGATCCGAAATCCGGGATCTTCCGCTAGATTTCGACGAAATTTATAATTATCTTACGTACGCTTCGAAAAACCCCGAGAGATCGCACTGATCTGCATATCGCTTCTCGCAGCTGCTACATTCGTTATTACGAATGAAAGAATCTCTGTGTGATTAAATGTGAGTGGGATCAATTTTCTGCTTCTCAATTTTAATCGATCCTACTTTACGAATATTGTAAAAAATATATTTCAGAGCAGACATATTCGTATTATTATACACGATATCGTAGTACAATTACGTTAAGATGTTCAAGTATCGTGTTATTAGAATTCTATTGATACGTCGCAAATTCATTGCCGCAAACAACGCAGGATCCGTTTAGGGATCTTGTTTACTGCGTCTTTCTCGATCGTGCCACTTGTCGTTAAACACTGTCATTGTGTTTAATGAGGAAAACCGAAATGAGATAAGTATTCCCGTGTCTGCTGCTTTGTCGCAGCACGCTGCGATCGACTCCCCTTGTGTACCCTCAACGTGTCCCTTAGGGACTCGGCATATATCCCCCGATTGCTTCGCTCGCACATAACCCGCTTGATCGTGGTTAATGAAGAAGATCTAAACGATATGAATGGTCTTCCATCCGGCGATTCTATCGCCATAAAAACGCAATAACAGAAACGCGATCTGCAGTCGTTAATTCCCTGATGAAGTCAATTAATTTCGTGTCGTTGCAGCTATCGCACTAAGCGACGAAATGACGTTGATAATGCCTCTCTTGAGAAAACAGTTTCATTATTCTTCCAGATTTGCATTATCAAAAACGTACATTACATCTTTTAGGACAAATTGATTCAATTTTAGGACAACAATAATTCAAGACAACATTTTGCAATAAGTACTAATATTTTTATTAAACCTAACTTCTGTGAAAATAATGAAGCATAAATTATGCTCAAAGCAACTCAAAGCCATGGCAGTTGATTGAACAATTTCCATTTCGAATCTCTCTCATTATATATTTTTTCATTTCTAAATCTAACAGTTTTAAGTTGCGTTACATTTAAATAATTATTGGTATGAGAAAAAATTACATCAATAATTGAAATTCTATCGCGCTAGAACTGACATTAGAAATGAAGGAAAAAGAGAGAGAATTGGAAAAGAGAGACATTACTTGACACACCTGACGTTGTCAAAGACCGCGAAGCGTCCCGGCCGACAAAACAGAACGCATGCCTCGACGATGAAGTGAGAAGAAGGAGAAACAATATAAATTACACAATTCAATTAGACGCAATCAATCGGCGCCGGCCAGGTATATCTCGATGTGGGGACCGCCGGGTTATACGAGAACGTATAGTCGGCGGAAGGCCAAAGAGGAGGCCGTAGAGAGAGGAGGAGAAAGAGATAGGGAGATGGGAAAAGGTAGCCGCTTGGCGGCCTGTACGACGGGGCAAGAACGATCGCGCGTTAACGAGATACAAATCCCATTACGGCGTAAACCTTCTCGATCCGTCGCCCCCTACGGACTTGCAACCCCCAGGCACTGTGCTAGGCTGTAGGCTATGGGCCACGAGCCACGCCAATTCGGATAAAGTCCCACTGTCTCCCTTCTGCTTTCTCTCTCGGTCTGTCTTGCTTACCCCCGTCCTTCTCTGTCCCTTTCACTGCCTTCAACGTACCGCCGACGTACCGTCCTCGTCACTTTCCGCCTATCCTCTCCATGTCACTCTCTTTCCATCTCTTCCTCTCTGTCACTCTGGTTTTGTTCGGCAGGCTATCCCCACTCCCGGCATCCCAGGGGCACCCCAACCCCTACGGACCAGAGCCAGGGAATATCTGTCCCCGGGACATCTGCGTGCTGATTGAATCTCCAATCTCCTCTCTCATTGAGCGAACGATTGGCCGTTTCTCTCTTTCTCCGTCCCCGCTTTTCTCTGTTCCTCTCCGATTCGCGCTCAAATCGTTCCGTTCGTTCTCGCAGGCTCGATCGGCGACTCGACTACGCAATGCGGCTTTCACGCGAGATGCAAGAAGCGATGCTTCCTCGTGACGAGGAAGTCTCAGTCACGAATAAGAATTCAGTTAAGCATTGCTGGGTGAGCGACATGAGCACATACGGGTCATTAATTAGTCACTTAATAGCTAACATGTGTGTTGTAATTAAAAGATTAAAATTCAACTTATACCAATCTATCTGCATAATATGTATACAGAATGTATTAACCCTGAATCTGCTAAAGAAGTTTTTGATTTGAAAATATAATATGTTACGGATTTTATCATATTCTTTTCGACAATTGTATCTTTAATTCTCGTGTTTAAAGTCAATCTTTTTTTAGTATAGATTAAATTTGAAGAAAGTAAATTAAAGAGAAATATCTCTATGTGTAATAAGTGAAATGAATTTCCGTTAAATCTGTAAAAATCACCTCGCACAATGGGAAAAACGCGAGGTCCACGCCGCAATTTTGTCCCTCGTATAATCAATCCTCGTCATCCGACACCGACCCCGTATCATCGCTTCTCCCTCCGTGATTACCTCTCATCCACGTAACACAAAAGTGATCCGGCGGTTATTATTTTCAGATGGCGACTCGCGGGGCGAGTTCGCCTGCGGTAGCGGCCAGGAAGATGAGGAAGGTACACCGGACACCGTCATGGAGGAGATGGAGGAAGACGTCGAGGAGGAGGAGGAAGACGAGGAGATTGAAATGCGAGTCGTGGATCAGGATTCGGGCAGCGTCGGACGGGAAAATTCAACCAGCGGCGGCACCAATACAACCACGTCGAACTGCAAGAAGCGACAATCGTCGTCGTCGTCGTCTACATCGTCGAGTGGCGTGCAGGTACAAAACTGTCAGAGCCAAGGTCAGAACGGGCAAAACGGCACCGCTGGTAGTGGCGGCGGTGGCGGTGGCGG